>VSMD01124551.1:0-65380 GCA_008750895.1 Mirza zaza
GTCATTTACAAAGAAGTATGTTTTTCTTCCGTAGGAAACAGCTGCATCTATTGCTTGGACATTGCTTGGGAAGCCGTAGTTTGATATATGCCTGGGATACCCTTGCTGAATATCATAGCCACTCATAGCCCAGTATTGGTTGCCTGCCAGTGATTCAGGTTATATGTTGAGTACAATTTTTCCAGTCTTATAAAATAATACATATCATTTCTTGATCTTTGTATAAATTCATCATGGAAATGAAAATGGAACAAATAGTCTTTAAAAGATGAAGGTGATAAGTTAAGTTCAGGGGGGGTATCATGGTCCTAATCTTTCCCCAGTACCTATAAAAATATTCAAACTTCTTAGCCTGACATTTGGGACCCCATAATGTGATGTCTTAGCTCATGTGACTTCTATACACACACTAATTACAGTCTTGAGGAATCTTAGGAAATTATAACTGGGATGAGGATGGAGGAAGATTAAAGATGGTCTAGTGCGGTCTTCTCATTTTGTTGGTGGGAAGACTGAGCCCTGAATAGAGTACAGCCTGCTCAAGTTCACACGGTAGTTAGTGCCCAAGATGGGCCCAACCCTGGGCTCCTGGCCACAGCCCGGCTGGCATAATGCTCTCATGGGCTCACCTCTTCCGAACCTGGAAGCCACCACAAAGAAGTCCTGCCCATTCCTTTTATGGAACAACTAAGAAAAAATGAACTCTTTAGGATGTTACCTTTAAATAGGAAGACTAGGTCCCTGTCAAAATCCTCATAAGCAGCTTGTATACCATTTGGCAGGGATGGCCAGAATAGAGAAATAAAATTGAGTTCAACGTTTCGTAGCTGAGGATGTCTTCTCCAGAAGTATCTAATGGACATAAGAAAAACACACACACACACACACACACACACACACACAAAATAGTCTAAGTAGGTAGTTTCTGTGATTTTTGGGGTAGTAATGGCCCTTATAAGATTGCTGGGAGGATATGACAACATGGTGATTGCAAAGTCTAGCATAGTGACCAGCACAAGGCTAAGCTTTATGGTGATGTTGTCCATCCGGTAAGTACTTTACAGTTTTCGGAGGAGGCCACAGGAGTGATCTTACTTGATTACATTCGGCATTACCCCTGCCTCACACATTGTATCTTTCATTATTGCTCCCACTAATGTTGAGAATATATAGCCATCGACAAAAGCAACAGCAGTATACTCAGCCAATCACAAAATTGCACAATCACAAAATAGCCAATGGAAAAACAAAAATTTCAATCAGTAAGATGATGGGTCACACAGCTGGCTGAGTGGTGGTTTCCATTTACTTGGCTGATTTTGGGCGGAATTGATGTCATGTAAACTCAGCTATGGGGTTCCCAAGCAGCTGTAGCCTATGTCCTTTTATATCACCACCGACATCTGAATGTGTGCATGTCTTAGGTTTTTTTTTCTCTTTTCCTAGGTGTTTTGAGTTATTCAGAAAAACACTAAAAATTCCAATGAGATTCATATGTGAAGAATTCAAAGGAAAAGGTCAGTAGCGTGTGGTTAATTAGATCCAGTCTTAAAGTATGTCAGTAAAAGAAACCAAAAGAAAGAATAGTTCAATTTTATACTTGTCTTTAAAGAAAAATATTTCTCCACGGAGTGTGGTGATAGCATCAAATGTCAATCTGGGGTCGCAGGCTCTGGGTGTGCTTGGTCCAGTAGGTTGGATAGGGTTGTTTGAAGGTCCTGTGGGGGGAAAAAAAGGACTTTTTATAAGCATAACTCCAGTGTGACTCTTGGTGTAGTCAAGACACTTCTCAGAAAGGTGAGGGGTCTTCACGTGTAGAGAAATGCTACCAGACTATTCCACAAGGTATTAAAGTAACTGTGCATTTGGCCCTCTTAAAGTTTTTCTTTGCTTTTTAAATAAGAGTATTTATGGTTTTCAGGGTCAGTTCCAAGTTAAGTTGTGAAGTAAAGAAATTTGAATTTTGTGCTCCCTCCCTTAAATTCTAATCCAACCCTTCACCCCCTCGTCATTCCTCTTTCTACTTTTTTGGTCACTCAGTGTCCACTTCCTCCTTCCCCACCAAAATCTGTTTTCGGGAAAGGATCTGATATTAGTCTTTTACTCTATAGCATAAATTTCGGTTTACTTGTAGCAATATCCTTTCTACAGGTGTTTGCATTTGAATGTGTTCTCTCATTGTAGGATGAAGCGTTGTACAAATAGTTAAGAGAATTTAAAACATGGGTGGGCAAAGGAAGGACACATTGTTGCCAGGTGGGCAGGTGAAGGCGTTGAGGATGGAGGTGGCTAGAAGAAGGCTCATCATTCCTGAAACTGTCACTGTCACAAAAAATGCCCTGGTTGTGGTAGTCTGGCGTGCTTGACTCGACGGTGCTGTCCCGCCAGAGGGGGAGAGCATTTTCCCCAATTGTACTCCGCTCTGCTCCACTCTCTCTCATTCCGTTCTATTTTTTAGAGAGTAGCAAATCCTTTCTCTGGTTGCCTGTTTTACTCACACCTACTAGAGAGCAGGAGGGCAAGAGAGAGGAGAGAAAGGAGAGAGAGGAGAAAGAGGAGAGAGGAGAAAGAGAAGAGAGGAGAAAAGCCAGGGTCTTACCCAGGCAGGACTTCTTACGACAGGGCAAAAAAACCCCCATACCAATCCCTGAAAAATGTCAGTAATACTTTTAAAAAGTATCAGTAATTTTTTAAAAAATATATCTTCATTCTGTACTCCACTTCCATTCCCCTCCTTTTCCCACAGTCAACTATTTTAACATGTTCGCTCTATATTTTTTGTTTGCATATTTCTTGAACATGCCTAGCTTTGTCTATATATGTTTTAGATCTATGTGGATTCATATATTGTATAATTTAATTAACGTTATAGAATTATATCATTCTGTTTCTTTTTCACAAAGCATGAAGTTTTGAAGATCCATCTACCTTGTTGCCGTATGTGCTTCTAATTTCGTGCTTATAACTGCTGCACATTACTGCATGGTGTGCAACCACCACATTTTACCTTCTGATAACTCCTCCACCCCCAGTGCCCTCTAACTTTCACCACCAGAAATAAGACTGCAGTGACCATCCTTGACATGACTTGTACATGGATGGCCCTTTATAGACCTATGTGAGAATTTCTTTGCAAAACACATCTAGGAGCAGGATTGCTGTAGGAAAAGGGACAGTCGTGTCTTTTTAGAATATACAAAATTGGAAAGCATAAAAAAGGAGGAGGAGGAAAAAAAATCCCCACCACTCAGAGACAATGACTGGGAAGCATATGTTGTATTTCTTCCTGATGTTTCTTTTAAGGCAGCAATATGGGCTCAGCTCTACCCTTGGCCTCCTCTGCGGATGCTATATGACTGGGGACTGTCAGAGTTGAATTTGAGCTCACCTAGAGTACAGACCAGCTAGAAGGTCAAAGGGAGAGAGACTCAGATCCTGGGCTTGTTGACCTACCCCCAGGCCCCACGTACTGTACTATTCTTTAGATGGCCTTACCGTAGATGGCCTGAATGCCATTGATGTCATCCTGAGGGAGTATGTAGGTGCTGGGTTCACTGAACGCGTAGTTGGGATACATCAAGGCACCGGCGTCAGAGGAGTGAGCGAGCCCCAACGAATGGCCGAATTCATGAGCAGCAACAAGAAACAAGTTGTAATCTGAAATGCAAGCATGTGTGGTGAATGGCTCCATGTGGATCCAAAGGAGGTAGAGATATGACCTCAAGGAACACAACCTCAGAGCTAAGGCTGCCTGGGGAAACAGCTCTTCCCATGCCCGGCTTTTTCATCTTCCCTTTAGGTACTTGAGGAAGTGAACTTTGGAGGAATAAAGATACAAAGTCGCAGGTGAGGAGTGTGAACTTCTCATCAAATTTTAGGACCACGAAAAGCTGCCTTTATTCCAATTCCCACATTTTACGCATGTAGATCTGAGGCTTAGAGAAATTATGGCTGAGCCATGGGTTTCAAGACTCTAGGAACCCTCCTCCTCTTGTGCTCCACACCCACCCTCTCCAGTGTCTCACACCCTCAGCCTCATTAGTGGAGTCTCAGTGAGTGAGTAGTTAGAAAAGAAGCTGCCAGGCAGCAGAGGAGCCACAGATGCAGGGCTGGCTCATGTTGGCTTCCTCATTGCCCATAGCCTACCATTGGCTCTTCCCTGTTTGTGAGCTCTCCAAGCAACTCTAGGAATTTTCCACTGGAGAGAGACAAAGCCTGGCTCTTATTGCTCCTTTTCCCCATCTTTTAACTTCCATGATTGTAATGCCTTTCACAACTGGGAACTTAAAAACTTCCAAGGATCCCACTTCCTATCAGATAAAACCCAACCTCCTTTCTCTGGCCTTCAGAACCTCCTTCATGTGGCTCCAGTAGATATCTTAGGGCTCGACTTCTGTTACGAATCCTTTGGTCCAGCCAGTCTACATGCTACTTCACAAACACACTGTGCATGTTCCTACATGCCTACTTTAAAAAAATAATAATGATGATAGTTGTAGATACCTACCACATGCCAGGCAGTGTAGTATTATTTCATCCTCATAATATTTTTCTGAGGTTTTATTAGCAACACATTTACAGTAAAGGATGTGGGTCAAACCCAGGTATAATAGTGAGATCTACATTCTTACCAAAATGGTCAACTTTCTGTTGATAATTAGCCTAGTAAAATTCTACCCATGCTCCAATACTTGCTTTTTTATCACCACATGTGTTCATAAGTGCATTTCAGAAACCATCTTTGAGTGCCTTGAGTACTGTTTGAGAGAATGGTTGGGTGATGTGGTTCTCTTCTCTCCAGGAGGACATTGTCTTGAAGGGGAGATATGTGTGCAAACAACTCAAATGCCCAGAATAATGAGAGAGAACAGGCAAAGAAAGAGATACAAAGATTGTCAGAATTCTGTGGTGAAGTTCTCATTTCCAGCTGAAGACAAGATAGAAGGTGGCCTTTGACATGGCATGGAAAGATGAGAAATTTTCAAAGTTGGTGCATGGGACAAGGAGAGGAAGCAATGTGAGCAAACGTAGAGAAGATGGAAAGCACAGGGTGTAATATGGAAACAATGAATTTGCGACATAGCTGGTGTATACAAAATATGGAGACAAGCCAAGAAAGATGAGGGGGGAAAAAGTCACCTTCAATGCCAAGTGAAGGTATTTGGACATTATTTGGTGCAGAATATGTAAGAATGGAAACTTTAAAGCAGGAGAGTAATATAATCCAAAATGGTCTTTCCAAAGACAAACTCTGCTGCAATGCTAGCAAAAATTAGAAGAAGCAGAGATTGGAGATGGAGAATCCAGTTAGAAATCTGGATCATTAGTTTCGGTAAGCGGGAATCGTCTGAACTAGTGGGGAAGGCAGTAGAAATACAGAGTATGGAGAATTGCTACTTATCCTTGGGTACACACAGCTCCTAGCACAGGGACTTAAGTAGAATAGACACAGCATATATCCTGAGAATACGGTAGGAAGAACAGGTGCCAAGCAAAGGTAGAAGGTGCCTTTCCTATTTCAAAAAAGTGCTCTCTGGCATATAGTTGCCCCATGGCCTGGTGAAGTACCACGTGGTCTGGATATACCTATGCTCAGCCTCTTTTCTTCTCTTTGGGAAGCCCAGACCTTCTTAGTCTGGTCCTTCTGAAAGGAGTGGTTTGCTGCATAGAAACATACCACTGAAAAATAGCTCCATGAAGATGAAATAACTACATGAGGGAGAATGTGCCTACTCTTTTCTAAATAGAATAATTTCTAAATGAATTTCTAAAACAATTGAAAAATAGGCCCTTTCCAAACATCATTCTGTTTCAGAATATTAAAAGACTTTAAAGCAGTAGTCAGTAAACTTTTTCTGTAAATGGCCAGATAGTAAATATTTTAGGCTTTGTGAGCCAAAAAATCTCTGTTGCAACTACTCAGCTTTGCCATTGCAGAGTGAAAGCAGCCATGGTGATACATAAATAAATGAATGTGGCCCTGTTCCAATAAAACTTTATTTATAAAAACAGAGTCTGGGCAGGATTTGGTCATGATCTGTAGTTTTCTGATCCCTGGAAGGTCAGCAATTAGCTTTAGGATTTTTTAAAAACCTAACTTAGAATCTTGAGGTAGAAAAATTTCAATAATCAGTTTGTATGAGTCTGAAATTTTATAATAACTTGGGTGTGTGTATGGGTGTGTGTGTCTGTGTGTATGATAATGTGGAAAAGATTAATTCAGAAGCTGCATGTGGACATAACCTCGGTCAACTTACTGTTGGAGTTTGTGGTCCACGTTTCTTCTGCATCAAAATGAACATCTCCTCCAATGCCTGGGCCTGGCTGAAAGGCATGAGCAAGGATTCCATTGGGTCCATCAAATGGAGAGTTGTCACCATGATCTGAAATAAGACAATTTGTACTAGGTCCTTGCTGAGTTTCAGGTTAGCCAGGGAAGGCAAAACTGAGCATGACTCCTTTTCCTACCTCTTTGGACAAAAGCAATCTTGATGTCTGCTTCTCCCTGTGAGAGTCTGGTGAAGGTCAGAGGTGATGCACCACTCCAGACTTTAAAGGCCTTCTCAATGGCTGCTCCCACTTCAGCTTCTGACAACTGTTGGGTATGGCTTATAATCCTTCAAAATGAGAAGGTGTGTGAAGGGTTTGTTACGGTTTAGAACAGTAGACTATCAACAGATTGAATGCTTCCATTTTGGAGAGAGTTGCACACGTGATGTGCTACCCCTGGAGAGGGTGTAAGGAGGGCATGCAAACCTCAGGGCAGAAGACAGACACGGGTTCTGGATAAGTTTCAAAGTGTCTTTAAACCTCCATTTCCTTATTCATAAAATAGAGGATAATAAAATAACATCCCTCTTATAGGGTTGTTATGGGGATTAAATGCATGTAAAACATTTAGTTCACTACTTGGCAAATATTAATAGTAGAATTTCACAAATATTAGGGATTATCATCATTATAATTATCAAGATGTATGAAAGTGGGGCCAGATTCTTTCTAGGAATCATTAAGTCTTTTTGAGGTCCTAAAGTGAGTCCTTAAAGAGGTAGCCTAACATTGCCACAGTCCTTTTTGGATTGCTGGAAAAGGAAGACTAAAATGGAAGGCTTTGGAGTGAAAAGAACCCATGGAATCTCTATCCTTGTATTTTCATACTCATTCACTATTCACACTTCACTCATTCACTATTCAGAACCTGCCAGGGTCGGGATCTTTATTTTCCCTGACTGTATACTAAGTCCTAGAACGGTGTCAGGCATACCATAAGAGCATAATCAATACTGGCTGAATGAATGAATGAATAAATTCTGAAACTCTAGAAATATCACCTGTAGGTTACATTAGTGTGTTCCCACTTGGGGCTTCCTGGGGTTATCATAAAATCACTACTGTCGGGCACTCCACAGCGAGGCTTTTCCATCACCTCCAGAGTTTCCGCATCTGGCTTCCCTGTCACATTCAATCCAAAAAATCGCTGCATTTCTTTAAGCTTTTCAACAACCATACTAGCGCTGTTCTTCCTTGCAGTCTGATATCGGTCGCTTGGTAATCGGTAGAACTTTTCTAGGTAGTCCTGGACAAAGACAAACACAAGGGCCCTTGCTGTGAAATGGTCTTCAGTTCTCTGGGCATTTTGAAATCCTTTCTAAGTTATTGAAGAGGACAAACCAGAACTAATAATCTAATAGCCACAGGAACAGTAACACAAACTTTTAGGTTGACTTTGAGAGAACAATGCCTATTAGAAAGAATAGTCCCTCATTCCCCCATTCAGTGCTCCAACTAATGGTTATACACAAAAATAGATCTCTCATCAAGAATAAGGACCAAGTGCAAAGTGCTAATATATAGTTGGGAGACTGCCTTAGTTTTATAAAAAAAAATAGAACTAGCATTAACTGAATTCTCTTGAGGTATTAGTTGCATCATTGCAGATTTTCTTTTTTATCTTCTTTTCATTACTGTAGAAAACGTTTAATCACCCTCATGAAGAAATGGAGACACACAGAAATAAGAAACTTGCCAAGTGACAATTCAGCTTCCAACTCACCCTGTTGCCTCTCAAATGACAACAGATAATTTGAAAAGAAGAACTCCAAATATGTTTTGTGGTAACGGCAGCATCATTGATATTAGCATTTTATTCACCAAGGTAACTCTTTGAAAAGGGCCAATACTTCTTTGGAAGTAAAGGTTCTGAGGGGTGTTAACAAGCCACTTGGGAAGCTTCTTCATCATGCCTCATGCAGCCCATGAATCCCTGGCATTTTGGAGGGGTCTTAGTTCATTTTCTGTTGCTGTAATAGAATGCTGAGATTGAGGGATTTATAAATAAAAGGGTTTATTTTGCTGTTGGTTCTGGAGGCTGGCAAGTTCAAGACCAGGTGGCTGCATCTGGTCAGCTTCTGGTGAGGGCCTTGTATTGTATCATAACATGCTGGAGAAGTGGAAGGGGAAGTAGGTACATGCAAAAAGGGGCAAAACATGAGGGGTGGCCTTGCTTTATAACAACCCATTCTCTCAATAACCAATCCAGTCCCACAAGAATGAGAACACACTCCAGAGAGAATTAATCCCATCCCACAAGAGTAGCATTCATTTCTTTTAACAACTAAGCACCTCTTAAAGGCCCTACCTCCTGACACTGGTAGACTAGAGACCAAATTTCCAACACATAAGTTCTGAGGGCCACCCTCAGACCATAACAGTAGGTGACACAGAACAGAGCACACACTTCGAGATCAGACAGGTTTGGGTTCAAATCATAGCTCCACCATGAATTATCTGTGAGTACTTGGATGCATTATTTATCTGATTTAAGATTCACTTTTGTTTCTGAAATAGAAATAATAATGCTCCTGTCACAGGGTTGTTGTGAGAATTAAATGAGATAGTGTTTGTGAAATGCCTAGCAAGGTGCCCTTCACAAAGTAAGCACTCAATGGACTTTCGCTATTAACCCAGGACTTATTTACTATTACCATTGTGAGAGATAACCCTCCAAAAGGCAAGAAGAAGAATTTTCTAAAATTCTAATGCTAAAACAAAGCTGTACATGAGAAATTTGTGACAGCATTACCTTGTGTTTCTTAAAAATTTGGCCCGACTTTAATTCTGTGAAAAAATGATAAAAAACTATTGGTTCTGCTTTTATAATGCTTCCAAAAGTTTGTAAATAGTTCACAATCTGGTGTTGGGAAATCCGATTACACTGAGAACTCATTTTCTGATCAAAATCCGATTACACTAAGAACTCATTTTCTAGTTCATTATAATCACCCATCCTCATGTTCTCTTCTACACACAAAATTTTTGACTGCAAAAATATGTCCATATAGGAAATATCATATAGTAATTGAGTCACAGATACACTGGAAGGGAAAATATTAGGTAAGTAGAAAGATAACTATTTAGTTTTATAAATAAAATCATTCCTTCTAAAAGGGCTTGGTTTCCAACTGGAGGCAGCTCCATGGTATTACTTTCCAAGGCTTTGATGAGTTCAGCTTGGTTTCATGGTCAACTTTTAGATGGCCCAGTCTTTGCCAGCTTGGAACCCTTCAGATCACTAAAGGATATGTTCAACCTCAAGAAAATCACCTAGATAATCTCTTTTAGTCTGTTTTAACTAACAAGAAAACAACCCACACAAGTTCCTAATAATCAGCAAATTAACCTAATTGATAGTTAATTTACCTGAACGATTTTTGCATTTTTCCCTTCGGAAGGTACAGGAAAGGCCTTGGAAATCTCCATGTGGAGTAACAGCAGAAGCGGAAGCATCTTCAGACAGAACATGACGTTTTCTTTAAACACTACCCTTCCTGGTCTCCTTTCTGTCCCTCTGGGCAGGGCCATTCCCCTGGTGAGTGCCCTGAGTTCACAGCATCCCCTGTCACTCACTGCTCTCCTTTGGTCCCTTTTAAAGCTGTGTGTAAAACAATTGCTGCATCAGGAACATGGAGCAACACAGGCCCATTACACTCTGACAGTTTTGCAATTTTATAATGCGATTTAGTGCCCTTACATGGGGAAATCTTTCAACAGAACAAAGTGCAATTTGCTACTCCTTGCCTTTGGGGTTTTTAGTTAGCAAAACTCTCTGGTCAAGGAAAACAGGAACCCAATTCTGGAGTTATCAGTGTACATTTTCTGACTATGTAAGAGACTGAGGCTGTGTTAATTTGCAAAAGGAAACATTGTTAGATTAGTGGTAGGGATCTTGGGACCAAGGAGCCTAACTAGAAACTTCTCTGTACTTATCCGCCTTCACTGTACGTAGGGAGATTGGGTGCTTGACTGTGTTATCACAAGCAGGCTTTGTATGGGGGTCCCAGGGCAGCTTCTGGAGGATGTGGCTCTGGAATCAATGTATTAGAAAATTCCCAATCTGCAAGCTGGATTTCATACAGAAAGGACAAAGAGAGAAGTGTTGGTGATGATCATAAACATTTGCTAAATATTGATGATGTCCCAGACATTCATACTGTATATACATTACCTCAACCATTCTCATGCAGCCTCAAGAAGGAGATGCCATTGTTTATCTCCATTTTCCAGAGGTCTGGATGACTTGTGCAAACCACATGCTCAGTTAGTGGAGGGGCCAGGACTCAACCCTAGGGGTCTGGTTAGAGACACTGAGCTGAGAGATACTACGTCGTCAGGCTCTGTGAGATGGTTTCTCATTTGAGTCCTGGCTGGCCCACAGTGGAGCAGTAGCTCTAGGTCTGCACCAGCTGGGATACTTTGGCTCATATTCATGGAGGAGAAGACAAAGGAGGGGGAGAATGAAATGTCTTCTATATTCCTAAGGAAGTAAGAGGCTGAGAGAGGATTTCCAGACAATGTGGCTACATAGGGGTCTATACTGGTCAGAGGCCCTTGGGCATGATTTCCAAATCATGTTACCTGGTCCCACTTATTCCGACTCCACATGGATGTAAATTGTTAACATCTACAGTCTTTGTGCATATTCACTTACATATATGCACATATATCTTTAAGGGTGGATATTCTTATGTATAAATGCATATGTATACATGGATGACATATGTATTAACAAGTATATAGTGTCTTTGTTTGAGATGTTATAGTAAGGAGTTCAGTTTCCCCTTGATGTCTCTTAGGAGCTTTGTAAACAATCTAAAGGAATGTACCCTGGGTTTGAATATTCATGATGTAGATTCTTGTATTCATTCAATCAACATTGCCTGCCACCTACCATATACCAGGTGCTGTGATGGGTACTAGATTATTGGAGCGAAGTTAATAGAGGTTCACACAAAATACCGTGGGAGTCCAGAGGACAGAGTCGTGGTGGGGGGAGGTGGAACAAAGGAAAGCTTCATGAGGGAGGTAGAATTTGAGCTGGACCTTCAAGAAGAGGTAGAATGCAGACATGCAGAGATGTGGCAATCAATTCTTTTTTTTTATTTCAGCATATTATTGGGGTACAAATGTTAAGGTTACGTATATTGCCCTTGCCCCCTCCTCCCCTCTCCCACCCGCCTGACACCCGATAAATGTTACTCCTATATGTCCACTTAAGTGTTGATCCATTAATACCAATTTGTTGGTGAGTACATGTGATGCTTGTTTGTTTAATTCTTTGTACCAATGTGATAGCTTTTCCATCCCCGCCCAGTTGTTCAAGTTGTTCTAAGATCGTTATCATGTTAATCTTCCCCGGGTGCACTACTTCATGTTCCTTCCTCCACGTTAGGTGTTTAGTGAAAAAATCCTTTTGGCTCAATGAAAATGCCTTAATATTGGTCTATCTCTCTGTTGAGTTATCTTGATACACTGGCTTGTTTACAAAGTCTATAAATGTACTTTCTTCTGAGCTTAACGGCAAGTGATTTAGATGAGAATCCAAAACTTTGGTGAACTCAGTTCTTCGGTGTTTGTCTAAATGCTGTGCTAAAAATCGGAATTGTTGGATCTAGATCCCTGGCAACAGTTCTGGCCCTGGTGGAGAAGGCCGCACTGTATTTGTCTTCAGGGCCTTCAGTTTGTACTTTCCAAATCCTTTCCCCACACCCGACCACCATCTGCCACTACGATGTCTATGCCTCGCTCTCCTCTGGTACCTGGGACCTGGAGGGTGTCCTCTCAGGTCCTCCCACCAAAAGATCAGCTGTCAGTCATTTACACTTCAGTGTGAACTTATGGGCTATTTGCCTTTTAAGTAGATTTCTTCCTAGAAAAAAAACAAATTTTTTAAATCGAAGGTTTTGTTCAATGTAACATGAGTTCCAGAGCAAGTTAAGAGGCTGAAGGAAATCTAATTTGAACAGAGTACATGTAGGATCATTCTGTCTCCCTAATACTAACCACCCTCCCACACACCCCGTGGGCAGTGGACTATTCTCATCGTCTGATGTGCGCTTCCACAGCAGACAGCATAGCAAGTTGTACTTTTATAGCTCAGCTTTCCTTTTTAGGCCCAAGGAGATGGAGCTGATCACATAGATGTAGTCTATTTTTTCTTTAGTCATAAAATAAAGAATGGATCGAGCCAGCTAGGGTGGGCATGTATGCCTGGATCTTAAAGGATGGGTAGGAGTTTGCCAGTGAGGAATGTGGTGCAGTGGAGGGAATAGCATTCACTGAGCACAGAGGCACACCCAGGGAAGCACGTGGCTCCTCTGATGCACGTAAGCCAAGGCAAATATCCTCCGCATCAGGCCTTTGTGAACTCTCATGACAAGGATGGATGTCTACACATTCTTAGATCAAGTTAAAAGAATAATTGTTGGTGCCAGTTGGGGTGAAGGGTAAAGAACACTGGAGTTCAAATTAAACAAACTGGGTTCAAATTGTAGTCCTGTCACTTCCTACTTATGCAATTTTGGCAAATCTTCTAGGATCTTCTGAGACTCAACTTCCACCTCTATAAAACTGGTGCATTAACATCTCCCTCTAGGGCAGCAAGGGGACTAGAGGAGAGCACATATGGAAAAACATCTGCATAAACCCTCCTGCGGGGCGTCCTCTTTGTATTGTGAATGTGATAAAGTTATGGCCGGGTTAGCTCATGTGTCCATTCTGTGAATGGGTTGGCAATGTTGAAAAGCTCCTCTTTTCCAGAAAGAGAAGTGCTTCAACATGAAGCCACTGAGCAATGAAGTAACTTCCATAGAACTTCCTTTGGTAGCCAGTGTTCCGTTTCCCCGGGGGACATATGTGTATGATTTATACCCTCTGCACAGAGTACATTAATAAATGGTCACACTTAAATCTCACAACCCATTATGTGCTAACCACTGTGCTAAGCCGGCAGTCTTTTCTATCAAGTTAGGGAAACGTGTGTATCAAGTGTCTAACTCTGTAGGACTCTGTCTTAGATGGTCAATATCTATTATCTCTTTTAAGCTTCATAACAACCCAGGGAGGTGGGGGCTATTATCTCCATTTTAAAGATAAGGAAACAGAGGTTCAGAGATTTGATTCTAATGTAAATTTCCATTTATTCTGCCTGGCCATCTCCTTTGTTCACTCAGTGAGGGCAATTTCAAAATAAGGTGGTTGTTCTCAGCCCTGGCTCTAGGTAAGAATCTGTATTAAAATACAGGTAAGTAGATTGAACATGTGTCACCACCGATCCAAATTTACATGTTGAACTCGTAACCCCAATGAGATGGTATTAGGAGATGGGGCCTCTGGGAGGTAATTAGGTCATGAGGTTGGAGCCCTTAGGAGTGGGATTAGCGCCCTTATAAAAGAGACCCAAAGAGCTCTCTCACATTCTTTCTGATGAGGATACAACGAGAAGTTGGCAGTCTGCAACCTGAAAGAAGATCTTCACTAGAACACAAACATGCTGGCATAATGGTCTCAGACTTCCAGCCTCCAGAACTATGAGAAATAAGTTTTTGTTGTTCATAAGCAACTCAGGCTATGATATCTTGTTACAGCAGCCTGAACTGACTCACACAGCTCCACTCCAGCTACTAAGTCAGAATGTCTAGGGTGGGACCCAGACATACATAATTTTAGAAAGCATCACAGGTGACTCTGATAATGAGTTGAGAACCTCTATTGTAAGAAAGGATAGAGAATATTCAACTAGAGAAGCAGAAATCCATTATGTGGGATTTAAAAGAAGGAACAATCATGTCCCATTGGGGAGATGCACAAAGTCTTCATGGAGGAAGTGGCCCTCGAGATGAACATTGAAAGATGGATTTTATTTTGCTCTGAAATTGGGGTGAATGAAAATGGGATTGGAAGAAACAAAGAATAAACGCACTGTGATGAGAAACCTTAGGTTATATGTGGGAATACCAAGGTTCTGGGTGAATCAACATGGAATTATAGAAAGAGAAGCAAGTCAGAATGGCAGGTTAGAGCCAAATGGTGGAGGGGCAGGATTTAGACATCAAAAGGCCAGCAATGAACAGTCATTGTTGGTTTCTGAGCCATGTAACAATCCAAGCTGAGTTCATAAAACTAACCTGACTGCAGTACCTGGGATAGTCCGGGGTGAGGAGGGGCTGTAAGTAAGGAGAACAACGTAAGGGTAGAGTAGGGGCTTAGGCGAAAGGTCATGGGGACCTGGCCCCAGAGCCAGGTATGGGTCTTCCTCTTGGTGTGGGGATGGATGGATGGTGAAGAAATGAAAGAGAAGAGGGCAGAAGGAAGGCTGGGTCATCACACCACACATCCCCAAAGCCGTTAACTCACAGACATATGCTGGGAATGTACGTGGGAAAACATCATTGTCTGGATAAAGTAAGAGCTGTCTTTAGAGTCAAAGAGTTGTGTTGAGGATGACAGATGGGAGTAAGATTGGGACTGGGGATTGAAGGAAGTGGAGAAGACTTAGCTGTCTCAGTAAATCCAACAGGCAGATGAGGCTGACTGAAAGGTGAGCTTAGCAGCTGTGACGGTTTATTACGGTCTAGGCAGCCCGGGGGTAGCTACAGTCAGTACTGAAGTCTCGTGTACACGATGTCTATTAGCCCCAAACATTTTCATGTCTTCCTCACGGCTGCTCACTTCCCAACTAGAGGTGCTTGAGGATAAGAGATAAGGGAGTGGATGACCCATTTCATAGTCAGGAACTGTCCACAAACCAGTTCGACAGAGACCCATGAGAACACATGGCAGAATTTTGATCATTTTCATTCCGGGATGTTCTGTGTTCCTGGAAGCAGGAAACTGCTGACTGGATTTGCCAAAACTCTCTTCTGTTCTCAATCAGTCCAGTTTAGTGGCTAGGATGCCTCATTTTTTTTCATTTTTCTTGAGCCAGTGTCTTTTCTAAATCTTTTCCACTCTTCATTTTCTAACTTCATACCCAGCTGTAGTTGTAGCTGATGCTGTTACCTCCTATTTAAGTGAATTCCCTCATTTCCTCTCATTTCTACCACAAAAAGTGTCTGATTTCCCTCATCCCAGAGTCCTAGTAAGTGTCCTTTGGTATGTCCGCGGATCTCTCTCAGTATCTTACACCAGAACCTATTCTCCTATACATTCTCCTCAGTCTTTTTCTTTTCTTTCCTTGACTCTTTCTCTTCTGCCTGCAGGCTTTCTCTCTTAAAATAATACCAAGCACCTGCTAACCCCTGGCGCTACCGTCCTTGCTCTCTTTCTCTCACTGTCAAACTTCTAGGAAGCTTCATCCAGGGCCTCCACCTCCTCCCAGCACACGCCTGCCCCTCATCCCTCACAGCCCGGCTTCCACCTGCTCAGAACTGTCAGCATCTGAGAGCTCATCTGAGTAAACCCTGCCTCACACCTGTAGGTCCCCACTAGATACTGTTCTCTGTCCTCTTGATCAATGGTTTTCAACTTAGTTTTTTTTTTTTTTAAATCTAAAACATGATAATGACACCACATATGTCCTTTGGCGACAGCGTTCATCAAGGGCAGGAATTAGTTTCCTTCAGCTACTGGAACAAATTGTCACAGCCTAGTGGCTTAAAACAAGACAAATTTATTGTCTTGCAGTTCTGTAGGTCAGAAGTCTGGTGTGGGTCTAACTGGGCTAAAATCAACATGTCAGTAGTGTTGTGTTCCTTCCTGGGGGCTACAGAGAATCAGACGCCTTCTTGTGTCTAGATGATGCTTGTGTGCCTTGGCTTATATCCCCATCTCCTCTTTCTTCAAAGCCAGGGTGTCACTTCCCTCTAACCCTTCTTCCATCATCGTGTCTCTCCCTGACAACAATTGGGGAAGTTTCTGCACTTGTAAGGATTTGGGCAATTTGATAGGACCTACTTAGATAATCCATGCTAATCTCCCATCTCAAGGTCCTTAACCTAAATCACACCTGTGCAGTCTTTTTTGCCATGTAAGCTAACATATTCCCAGATTTCAGGGATTAGGATGTGGGCATCTTTGGGGTCATTATTCTGTCTACCACAGTCTCTCAGTGGGAAGAGATGGGAAGTGGTCAGTAAGCATGCGCAGAGACTGCATAGGGGAGGGCAGGTCAGGATTTGTGGTCTGCATGTGGTTTGAAAAGCCCTTTAGGAGATGATGCCCTATAACCCCTGGATGACCTTCACCCCCTGTGGTGCCTATGCTGTGTGAGTATTTACTGAATACCCATTCTAAGTCAGGCGCTGTGTAAGTATCTTTGCAAAGTTGATTTTATGTAAATCTCTTGGGAATTATGTCTTTTAAAAGCAACACAGAAACTGAAGACGAGAGAGGTTAAGTGAATTACCTGTGATCGCACAAGCAGCATGTGTGTAATGTGTGGTAGGGTTTGGGATCCAAGTCTAGTTTCATAACTCTGATTCCAGGGCTCTTTCTGTTACATCTCAGCAGTCTTAGATTAGAGTCGATTTTCCACTAGAGTAGCTTCTTTAGTTTAAATTTCACATTAAGGTCATTCTAGGAATATTTTTGACTCTTTCTCCAAATTCTACAAATGTGGTTGCTTTACACGTGAGGACAGAACGTCAGAGGTGCCTGAAGTGACACGCTCAAGGTCCCCACAGGCAGCCAGTCTGGCGTCAGTGTGGGGAGTGGAGGTCTGGAGACCTGGGATTGAACCCGCTTTCCCATCTGCCTGGCCTTGCACAAGTTCCTTCATCTCTCAGTGCCTTGATTTCACATCCCTGACTGGCCACCCACTGCCGTGGGACTCTGAGCTACTCACTTCACAGCCCTGTCTCAGTTCCTCATGTGTGAAATGGTGGTAGCAACAGCACCTACGTCACGGGAATGTTGTGGAGATTAAATGTGGACACGTATGGAGAGTGTTGAGCACACAGCCTAGCACACATCGCAAAATAACAGGATTACAGGATTACAGTTCTCTGACAATTAGAGATGGAAATACCTCCCAGGATAGCCATCAGCTTTAAGGATGGCTTCAATGCATGAAAAGCAATATATAAACTATAAAATACTGTTCAAAGGATTTATTTTATTTAAAAATTCATTTATTTTTAAATAGTCCAGTAATATAGAAACACGTGCTCATTTGTAAAAAATAATTTCAAATCATCAGAAGCATAAAAAGTGAACCTGAAGCTTCCTAACTCCCTCCCCAGTTCACTCCACTCTTCTACAGGGGACTAGTGTTAACATTTTGATATATCTCCATCCAGATATTTCTCTATGCCTTAATGCCAAAGGCTAAAGATTGTTATTAGTTATAGAAGTTTACAGGAATATAGTTTGTCCCCAGTGTAAAACTTCAGATACTCCCAGTGTAGGAAAAGCAAACAATGGTCTGGAATTCAGTCATGGAAGGCTGAGACCTGTCACTCTTAACCATGCTAGTGGCCATCACGCCCATGTAAAAACCAGAAGAGGGCACCAGAGTCCTTTGGGGCAGTGGTCACCAACTTTTTTATTTTTATTTATTTATTTATTTTTGAGATAGAGCCTTACTCTGTTGCCCAGGCTAGAGTGCTGTGGCATCAGCCTAGCTCACATCAACCTCAACCTCCTGGGCTCCAGCGATCCTCCTACCTCAGCCTCCCGAGTAGCTGGGACTACATGCATGCACCACCATGCCCAGCTAATTTTTTCTATATTTTTAGTTGGCCAATTGATTTCTTTCTATTTTTTTTAGTAGAGACGGGTCTTGCTCTTGCTCAGGCTGGTCTTGAACTCCTGAGCTTAAACTATCCACCTGTCTCAGCCTCCCAGAGTGCTAGGATTACAGGCGTGAGCCACTGTGCCCAGCCAGTCACCAACCTTTTTAACACCAGGAACCTGTTTCATGGAAGATAATTTTTCCACTGATGTGTGTGCGTGTGTGTAAATGTGTGTGTGTGTGTGTGTGTGAGAAAGAAAGAGAGAGGTGGAGCTCAGGTGGTGACGTGAGTGATGGGGAGGGGAGAGGCTGTAAATACAGAGGAAACTTCCCTCGCCCACTGCTGGCTCACCTCCTGCTGTGCCCCGCCCCCACCCCCTAAGTTTCATGGCAGATAATTTTTACACAGAATAGGGTGGGGAAGTGGAAGAGTGGAAGAGTCGGGGAGAAGAAGGGGAACTCTGCCACCCAGTCCCTAACAGGCCATGGACGGGTACCACTCTGTGGCCCCAGGGTTGGGGACCTTAGATTTGGGGCTGGCAGTGAGCTGTTTGGTAAGGTAGATAGTCTTCTTTGAAAAAGGAATGTACACAAGATGCATGGCACTTATTTAGGATGAGCCCAGTGTTTGAATGAAGCTTATCTGGAGAACTGGGCATCAGAGACTCAGCCAAGGCTCATGAAAATGGGTGGTTTGGTTTGGGAGACAACACAGAATGAGGAACTCCACAGAGTGGCCACTAAGGCCCCAAGCACATGATTTTGTCCTTTATTAACAGAACATCCCTTAAGGCACATTGTGGCTAGCAGTTTTAGAAATGACTTAACAGGATCATCACATCCTGTTTATCATTTTTAATGGGTATAAAGTGGGATCTTTTTTACACTGGTGTTTCCCTGATCACTAGTAGGATGGAATATCTCCTCATATGTTCTCAACTACCCCGATTTCCTTCTCTGTTAACTGCCAACTTGTTTCCATGGCCTGTATTTCTATTGGATTTCTTATCTTATTTATTTTGATTTGCAAGAATCCCTTCAATAAACCATATATTAGTCCTTCCTTAGTTTCATATTTACAAATATCTTCTCTGTCAGGTTTTTTTTTTACCTTTGCCTTGGATGTCTCTCATTTCATATAATTCTTTAATTTTGATGAAGTCACACCTACCAGATTTATAAACCCTATGGTTTATGCTTTTTTTGGTGTTGAGATATCCTCCAACTTATGGTGGCAAAAACATTCTCCTATATGTTTTTCCAATTAATTTTTATAGCTTCGCCTTTCGCATTGAGGCCAATAATTTTGTGCATGGTCTGCATCAGTGAGGATAAACTAAATTATACTGCAATAGTGAGCCCTGCATCCTTTAATCTCTCTTAAGGCAGCAAGCGTTTATTTCTTGCTTGTGCTACATGTCCGTAGTGGTTTGACAGAGGGACTCTGCCCAAGGTACTGACCCACATTCACAGGCTTGCAGAGCAGCCATGATCTTGAATTCTCTCTGTTGTCATGTTGGTTGGAAAAGACATCTAAAGGGATTTGCATGGGCAATTAAATGTTTCAGCCCCAAATAGCCATAGTTACTTTCTATTCCTTTTTCTGTTGGTTTCTTTTTGTTTAGATATTTTTGAGATACTACTGACACACAGTGAAGGGCACAAAGCTTAAGTGCACAGTTCAGTGAGGTTTGGCAAATGTCTACACCCATGTAGCCCATACCTCGTGAAGAAAGAGAACATTTTCATCACCAGAGAAAGTTCTCTGTGCCCTTTCCCAGTCAACCCCAAGCCCTCCTTAAAGTCAATCATTGTTCTGCTTTTCCAATAGATTACTTTTCCTAATCTTGAAGTGGATATAAATGGAATAAAAAGTATGTTTTCTGTCCAGAACTAGTCATGTGGTCCCATCCTGCTGAAAGGAGGCTGAGAAATACAATCCTTCCGTGTACCAGGTAGGTAGAGTGCCACACCTCTATGTAGTGAAGAGTATTAGTCACTAACACCTGAGAAGGTACAGACTCCATCCTTATTTTTTCCCATATATTATACCAATTTTCTCTAAACAATTACTTGATAATTCATCCTTATTACTCTAATTTGTGATGCCACCTCTGTCAGATCAAGGACATGTTTCTGGACTTGTGTCGAGTTCCATTGCCTTGTATCTCTGCTCCAGTGTAATTTTTGCATCGCTGGTGTCAACAGAGATTTTGTAAAATGTCTTGCTCCTTCTTTACTCATTGTTAAAATTCTTAGCTCCTTGTGTGTATTTATTTTTTTATAAAAACTTTGAAATCAGTTTGTTGACTCACAAATAATTCCATTGGGATTTAATTGCAATTGCACTACATTTATCAATTAATTTAGGGAAATTGTTCATCTTTAAAGTATTAGATTATTCTATAAATGA
Source organism: Mirza zaza (assembly GCA_008750895.1). Classification (NCBI taxonomy): domain Eukaryota; kingdom Metazoa; phylum Chordata; class Mammalia; order Primates; family Cheirogaleidae; genus Mirza; species Mirza zaza. The sequence goes on from VSMD01124551.1 coordinate 20,421, forward strand.
AGATGGCATTCTATTTTTCTTATATAATCTGTAATAGAGTCTTAAAATTTTATTTATTAAGGCTTCTTCTGTTTTTACTAGGTTATTTCCTAGATTGATAATAGATTATGCTGTAACTGCTAGTATTTTATTTTGCATTTTTAAACCTACTTGCTTACTGTGAGTATATAGGAACATATTTATATTTTGCTATATTGATATATTTGGAAACATTGATCTGTCTCTCTTGTCCTGAGGGTATTGATTCTTTTGTGTTTTTCTATGTAAATTATCTGCAAATAAGTTAGACCCTTCCCATTTGATCTTTATACCTGTTATTATTTTTCTTATCTGTAGGGGACTGACATATATTTTCCTAGTTTAAGAATTAAAGTTAGTGAGTAATGTATGTGTTCTGCCCAGAGAGTTTGAAAGTAATCTGTTCCAGACAGGCTCCCAGTGATAAACAAAGGTGTTGCCTAGAGGCATAACAAAGGACCTGAGCTGCAACTAGCAAGAGCAGCCCCGCCCCACGGCATTGGGGGTCTGGAAGCCACATGATAAACATATTGTTTCTGTGATTGCTGCGTACACCCCATAAGATGGTTGGTTAGTCAATGACAGGTAAGACCCCTGAAGGGAGGGGCGACCTAAGCCAGGCACAGCTGCTGAGGTTCAGCCGAAGATCTTAGGGGGGTCACCCTAAAAGAAGCTGGGGATGAGAAATGCCCCCTGTGGCTCACCTTGCCCATCCTTGCTAATCTCAGTCCTTTATCTATACCTAGTGCCTAGAGCAACCACTTTGAAATTCTGAGTCAGGGGATATCTGCTTCCCTAAGGCTATTCCGGAATTTACGGCTATTGCTGCCAGCCTGGGTGGTTATGTACAAGGAACTAACTTTAATCTTTTAGAATATAAAAATAAAACAGACCTGGTGTATTATTACTCAAGTCAACCATTTGTATGTATGTCTGCATTTTTCTTTGTGTTCTGCGTTTGTGTTTTATGTTCTGTGTTCATCCTCTGTCCTGTAAACAGGCCACGGCACTTATCTTAATTTTTCACTAAGTGTCCAGGATTATGTTGAACAAGTGTCAGTGACAGCAGGCTCCCTTCTGTTATTCGTGGTATTAATAAGAACAGGACTAAAGTTTCTCCATATGTGCTATATAGTGAGAGTGGAATACGTAATCTGTTTTCTCTGAAAGTGTTTGTGTAAGATTGGAATTCTATTCCTTGACATGGATCTTTTGGCAAAACAAATAAATAAAACCATCTGGGTTTAGTGTATTCTCTGTGGGAAGATAATTAAACCATTTCTAAAACTGTTCTAGTAGTTATAGAATGATTAAGATTCCTTTTTCTGTTGGTTTCTTTTTGTTTAGATATTTTTGAGATACTACTGACACACAGTGAAGGGCACAAAGCTTAAGTGCACAGTTCAGTGAGGTTTGGCAAATGTCTACACCCATGTAGCCCATACCTCGTGAAGAAAGAGAACATTTCCATCACCAGAGAAAGTTCTCTGTGCCCTTTCCCAGTCAACCCCAAGCCCTCCTTAAAGTCAATCATTGTTCTGCTTTCTTTCCAATAGATTACTTTTCCTAATCTTGAAGTGGATATAAGTGGAATAAAAAGTATGTTTTCTGTTGTGCCTGGCTTCTTTTGCCTAGAATAATGTCTCTTAGGACAAGAGAGATATTTCACTGGTTTTCAGATTAATCCAGGTTGTTTTATGTAGTACTAGCAGATCATTCACTTTTATTTTTCTGTAATATTTCATTATATGAATATACTACTATTTCAGACTTGGGCTATCATGAATAAAGTTGCTGTGAATATTCTTGAGCAAGCTTTTTTGCATGTGTATTTATATTTCATTTATCTTGGGCAAACATATAGAAATCATTGGGTAGGTAAATATTTAACCCTGAACAATTTCCACATTGTATGAGAGTTCTTGCTCCTCATCAATGTTTGATGGTGTCAATCTTTTGAAGATTGATTATTTTAGTGGTTTTTAAGTTGCACTTTGTACGAATTTTATTTTCTTGATAACTAATGTTAAGTACTTTTTTCCTGTGTTTATTGGCTATTTATTTATACATCTTTGTGAAGAGTCTGATTAAAACTCCCATACATTTTAATTGGATTATTTGTCATTTTGTTATCGATCTATAGGACTTCTTTTTATATTCTGGATAAAAGTCCTGTAGGGTTCCCCAGTTTCCCCTACTTTCTTTCTGTGCCCTGATTGAATATCAGAGTGCCTCGACTGCCCTGTGACCCAGGCAGTTGGCTTGACCCCATACTGGGGCCTTGAACATCCCCAGGCACTGATAAAGGTGTCTAGGTTTACTAGAAAGAAACTGGCCCCACCTCTGAGCCAAATTCTTTAAGTTTTCATATAAACTCCACACCCTGACACCCTTGTTGAAGACATACCTACGTTGAACACCTCTCTTCTTTTGTTCTCTGTTGTTAGAATACCCTGCAGAATCTGTACTTTCCCCATATAAATGCTTAGAACTAATCACCCTGGAATTTAGTGCTTCTTTCTTTGGAATCCCAACTGCCCCCATCTCGGGAGACTTTGGGGCACTCCCTTGTAAGAATATCCCAGCTGCTACTTTCAGGGTAACTCTAGCCATGGGTGCAGCAGGATGAAACAAGTCCCTTGTCAGATAAATCTATTACAAATGCATATTTCCCCTGTGTGCTCATATTTCCATAGGACTATCAATTTCCCTGGCCTCTTTGGTTAGGGGGAGGTCTAGGTCCTGGCTTGTAACCTTGATGAGTTTAGGGACTGCGATATAGACCTGAAGCACCTCAGGGCAGGGAGCTTAGTGATAACGTCTGGACTCAACCGCTCTCATTTCTCACGCTTGTCAGTGGATCCTCTTCTCAGGGACCTCTCGGGAGTCTGGTCTCAGGTTCTGAGCCTTTCTGGGGGCTGCTGCTGGGTTTTTCATTTTTTAGTCTCTGCAGTGGGGAGAAGGAAGCAGAGGAGACCTTCTGGAGCTGGTGAAGCTCACTACCCCCCTTGTTTCTGACTTCCTACCTTTGCTGAAATCCAGCATTAATTCTGCATTAATTTATTTAAAAAATTTTATTGAGTGCCTACTTGGCTCTTGAATTATGTCAGTAAAACAAACAACCCTAAAACAAAGCAAATTGCACAATAACAAAAGTACTCACTCTAATGGAGTACCCCCCATAGCAGAGGAAGACGGGCAAAAAACAGCAGACGTAGTAAGTGATGAAATCATATAGTAGGTTGCAAGGTGATAGGCGCTATGGAAAAAAGAGCGGTAGAGCTGCTGAGGACAATTGTGAATACTGCTGTCCGTGTGGAGAGGAGGTATAGGTCACAATATTAAAGAGAGCAAGCCAGGGAAGGCCTCAGTGAGGAGGAGGTATTTGAGCAGAGTCAGGAAGGAAGTGAAGGCGTCAGCCAAGCAAATAGCTAAGGGAAGAGAACTCCAGTGAAAAAGCACTGAGGAATGAATATACATACCTCGCATAGTCAAAAAATGGCAAAGAAGCCAGTGTGGCTGGTCTGGAGTAAGCAAGGGGGAGTCTATAAAGGAATGAGGGGAGGGTGTGAGTAGAATGGGGGCAGATCACCTAGGGGCCTGTCAATCAACGTAGGGACGTGAGTTTTTCTATAAATGAGAAAGAATCACTGCCCTGTGTCTTTCTCAAAGCCTATCCCTAGTTTGAGGCACCTATACGTCCCCCACACAAGATGTCATTTCCTCCCCACACTGGTTTTCCCATCTGCCCACTTAAGATTTTCTTACCACCCATTTCTGGTTCTGGGACCCATCAACCTCCCCTCGCTTCTGTGGCATCTCCGGGGTTGGTTCAGAGGAAGGAGCTCACAGCTGGATTGGCGTCTTGTCCAGAATGGCTGGGGATACATGTGTTACATTGGTAGACAGAAAAAACAACATTCAAAGATAAACTCATTATAAAAATAATTCACTACGGAACCAAGGCACTGTTAACCACAAAGTTCTACCAGAAAACCGATGAGAAATAATTTGGATGGGCAATAAAAGAGACCATCAGTGTAGCATTGATTCTTTTTCTGTGGCGATAGCTCACATTCACAAATTTTTATTTGCATAATGTAACTTGAAGGCCACCCAGAGTATTCTGTAAGGAAAGCTACCTGGTAGACAAGTCCCATAACACTAATATTCAGAGATAGGATCACCTCGCTGCTCCAGGATCATGGATGGGGCTGAATCCTCCATGGTTTTGGTCAGTGGTGGAGGTTGCACTATCCATTTTTAGGATCTCTTAACCTAGTCCACATAATTATTAAAGCATTTTCATTAAACTCCCCTCAGTTATCCATATGAGGGTGCTTGGATCCTTGTTTCCTGCCAGGAACTTGACTTATGAAGGATTGTACATGTTTGCACCTTTTCTTTAGAAGGCCTTTCATTTGTATCTCAAACTACTTGAAATCGCTGTTTTATTGTTTTGCTCCTCATTTGTGCAAAAACCTGACTAAGTGAGCTGGAATCTATTTGTTAGGACACCAAAGAGGTGTTTTTTTTTTTTTTTTAATCCCCAGAAATAATGAGTCTCCCCTAGAGGCTTCAATTTAGTATTCTAAATTAGAAGTATATTTCCCTAGACCTTGAGGTCTAGGGAAATATATAAGGACATATTACATTTTTCTTTTAGAAAAGCTGAAATGATATACAAATATTTAGAGAGAAACATCGTTCCCAGTTTACACTAAACTCTTTTATAGCCGGTTGTTTTGCAGAATGGTGGGCAAACATACATTTGTATAATCTTTGCTATTTGGAAATGGGGAACTCTCTTTGTTAGAGATCATGGGGCAATTGCATTAACAAAGCACATCTGGAGTCTGCTATATAAACTGAAAGAGTGAGTGCACACAGCAACCACAGGGAAAGCAGAGATGTCTCCTGCATGGTGGGAAACAGATATTCCTGAACTTTGACTTGCAAAGCCTATTCTCCAGCTCTTCCCTTAGTTTAGTTTGGAAAATCTCAGGGAAAGAATCTGGCTGACCTGTTTTTGGCATAAGGCCCCCCACAATCAGCAGTGGCCAAAGCACCATAAATTAGCCAGCTCCAGTAGAATGAGATAGGAAGGGAAGGTGCTGTTCCAGGATGAGGGAATCTGTGGACTGGACAAACAAGGGAAATCCACCTCACATTTTTCCCAGCTCCGTCAATGCAAAATATTGGTGGAGGGATTATGGGAAGATTCTCCACTCCTACACTCTAATGGAAGTATCATTTTATTGCCCTCTTTTTTGTTGAATGGATTTCTACCATTCTAATAATTACTTTGACAGCAGCAAGTGTAAAACAGAAAGATTTATCAGTCGTTTATTGACATCTAATGTGAATTAAGTTCAAACTTGTTAATGCAACAGTATGGAGATCCTGAGACTATTTAATAAGTGGAGGGACTTAATGGGGAAGAAGAACACTCAGAAGGGAGTGGGAATCTTGATGAGGTCAGTTTTTGCTGAGAGTATTTTGCAGGCTTCCTTCCTTAAGAAGGACCAAGGTGGAATCTGCCATTCCCCACTGGTGGTCACTGTGTGCAGATGGCACCCTCAGGGAGTCTGTGGGAATGGGGCAGTGCTGCCCTATGTGCCTGTCCCAGCCCAGGAAGACTGGTCCAGGGATCTCACTCTACTCTCCAACCTCTTGTGTTGAGAATTGGCAGCCTACTCACTACCTCAGTTCCCCAAAGAAAACCAGGTAGGAGCAGCTCAGAAGATTCCTTGGACTTTGTGCATCTGAATGAATCTGAAACATCCACAAGACCCTCGAGAGATTCTTATAAAACTACCTGAGCCAGTGCTGCCCCCAAGACCTCTAGCGAGTGCTCAATACATTTCTTCCTTGGTTTGACCTAAATCTTAGTTTGAAGTCAAAGGAAAGGATGAGGGGTCAATAAACAGTCCCCACCTTCCCTGCCTTTTGTGGTGCATATTATGTGAGAAGGGCAAGTACTTGAACTTCTTGTATGGCATCCTATCTTCCCACACGATTGCTTTGTGAATTTGGGTAACTCCCATTTTAAACTAGATATATAATATTTGAAAATGTGTTTATTATTAAAAAATAATTGCTTTACAGTATTATAGAAAATTGGTACAGTCATTTTTGAAAACTGTCTGGCCTTATCTGTTAGCTAAATACACGCCTACCTTAAACCCAACAATTCCTCTCCTAGTTACATATTCAGCACTCTCTAGAATGTTTATGGAAGCACTATTCTTAATAGCCCCAAATTGGAAACCACTTAAATGTCCTTCAACATTAGGCTGGATACATAAATTGTGGGAAATTATTTACCCGATGGAAAACTCAAAGAAAATAAATGTTCAAAAATTACATAAAAATATATTGATGAATCTCATGAGCATAATGTTGAATGAAAGAAGTCAGCCACAAAGGTCCATAATGTATGACTCCATTTATTTTAAGTACTAAAAGAGGTAAAGCTAATCTATGATATTACAAGTTAGGATAGAGGTTACCCTTGGAAGGATTAGTACCTGGAGAAGTCACAATAAGGGATTTTGGGGTGCTGGTAATTTTCTTCATGTGTGGGTTACCTGGTTGTATTGTGAAGAGTCATCAAGATATATATTAATACTTATGATAGGTGCCTTTTCTGTATGTATACTATATGTTGGTAAAAGTTGCCTTATATTTTATACCAAGTTTAAGTATCTATTTTCTTTGATATGTGATATGATATATATATATATATATATACACTCACACACACACATATATATATCAAGCCAACACTGTGTTTTTGTATTGGTTTTCCTTTGGTGAGCCTAAGGGCTCTTGTCTTATGGGAGGATTGAGATATGCACCCCGTGTGAGACAGCTGGCCAGATGAAAGCTAGAGTCCTGGATTCTGGTAAAGAGCTTTTCTCTATGAAATCCTAAGGGTAAACTATGACCCTGACATCTTCAGCACTTGCTTAAAGCTAAATTGTATAAGTTCATGAAGCAATACACTTTAGTTAGCATAGCATGTGTTCAAATAGAGGTTAAATAAGATTGTACTTAAATGTCTCTGCCTCATGTTGCCAAGACTAAAAGAAAATACTGAAATATCTGATTCCTCAGAAAAAACGCCTTCCTTGGGCTTATGAGAAATATTTTTTTTCTTTCTCTTTCATGATAGTTAACCATCAGTTATTTCTGCAATTGAACCAGCTGTTAGATTTCAGCAAACTCAAAACTCGCTTTGTTTTAGGATCAAGTATGTACTGCCTTGTTCTTTGAAAGACATAGAAAAAACCTAGAAATAAAATGAGAGACAATGATTATATTAGACAAATGGATGCTGATTTTCCACATAAACTCCTGAAAAAAATTTCTATTTTTGTGTACGCAATTTACTTTCTTATCTATGTAACTATATACATGATTTTTATGGTAGCAAAATGAAGAAACTAGATAGTTTTTTACCTTTATCATGGAACACAGCATCAACTTTTGTACCAATTCCAGGGAAGCTGTCGATGATCTTTTTGGGATAGCCTACATCCATGAACTGCCTGTTTTCATCATACCTGGTAATATGAAGAATTAGAAATATCAGACTGTGTGACTAATAAAAACAGTACACAGCACTTAACATTTTTATAGGACTTTCCATGTACCAGTCACTGCTCCTAGCGTTTTGCATATGCTAATTCATTTAATCTTCACAGCAAATCTTTACCCCCATTTTGCAAAAACCGAACGGCTACTCAAAACAATTATGGGTGCTTACGCCATGGGCATGAAACCACTGAGGAATTTTCACTGGAAAGGAGAGTGGGACAAACTAGACAAACTGTAAGAGATATTTCCAACCGTAAAAATCTGATCCAACTTCTCCCTTGGGCTCCATGCTCTGTCCCATCAAGGAGAAGTGATTCATTTTCTCCATTGTGGATGCCCCTGGTTCTGTTTCTATGTATGCTTCTGCTCTTAATCACCCTTGTTCACTCAATCCTGCACGACCCCTGCATCTTAGATCCAGGCAGCAGTGTGACAGTAACAGGTAGGGCGTTGAACAATGGCTCTGGGCCTGGCTGCAACCAGTCCCAGAAAAAGGGACATGTTTCAGTGCACTTTGAAAAAACTTTTAAAAGGCAACTCTCCCTCCACAGGAGTGACCCGACACCCCAAGATTTCCAGGGGTCTGTCTTTACCTCCAGTGCTCGTTGGCAACAAAGAAGTGCGTCTTTCCAGTTTCCTCCTCGTGAACGGCGGCATCAATTCTCTTCACTCTTTCGGGGAAGCCGAAAGAGCTGTAGATGTCCCTGGGGTAGCTGTACAGCAACTCGTTCCCTTTAGCGACCCAGTACTTACTGCCTGTCAATCAAAAATCCCCCATGAAAAGATCTGCATGGGACTCTGGTAGACATTAGACAGAATTTCCTCCAGATGTTTACTTCACAAGAAGTGTTTGGAGAGTTTTATCCCAAAGCGAGGTGTACCCACGCCAGCCATTTCTCCTTAATGTAATTGGGTAACTTCTCCAGTTGCACAAGGGTGAGCGTGGGCCCCTGCAGGACTGTGGCAGTGGAGAGGGGTGGGCACGTTCTACAAATGACTTCAGCTGACTAGAAGACAATTCTGAGCTCTTGACTAGGCTGGCTCCAAAGGATTCTCTATTTGTTCATTTAGTTACCGCAGAATGTCAGTGCACCTTATATCATAAACCCAGAGTACCTCTGCACAAACATACATGTTGCCATCTCATAAAAAGGCAGTTTAGAACTTCATATACTTAAAAACCCTCCTTATTTTCAAAATATACATGGTATGCCAGTCTGTTCCAAGATTCTTAGCTTATTTAAACTCTTTTAAATTATTTATAAAACTTCGTGATGAAGTCAAGTGTCTTTATAATTTGGGCATACAAAAGCTAAAGCCCTGAATATTTTCCAAGCACTGAATGTTTGATATAATGTAAACAAAGCCAGGGTGTGTTATTGGAATGTGGTTGAATATGGCAGAATATACAAGCATTTTGTCCTTCCATCCACTGTAGCTCATCTATCCAGACAGGCAGGGAGAGTGGGGGAAATGTCCCATCCCTCCCTTAAGACTCTCTCAGAAAACCAAAGAACAAACATTTGTGTTCCATTTGTTACAAACGTGGCTCAAGTTGGGATGTGTGTGTATATAAACACACATATACACACACACACATATATATGCACACACACACATATATATATATATATATCTCCACATATATATATCTTCATTCCGGTATCATAATTAGTAGATAAGAAAAGTTATGACTCCAGCCATTTGATATTTAATTAAAAATTTTCAGAAATAGATTATGTAGTTCTCAGTCACTGTGATGGAGCCACATGATTTGGTAAGTGACATTTAATTTTCAAGAGAAGTCCATGGATAAAAAGTACCCCATACTCCCTTAATTTTCAGACAAAAAAACTGATGCAAAAATCTAATTCCTAAAATCATTGACCAAAAATAAAAAGAAAAGCATTACCTCTAAAAAATAAGACTACATCTTTCTCAGGAATTTCATAAACAGCCTCAACTCCATTTGTCAGAAATGGCCAGAAGTCAGAAATGAAATTGAGATCATCGTTGTAGTTGGTATTGCTGCGTAGGAAGAACCTGGATGTGAAAAGGAAGCAAATGATTTTATCTAACTGCCAGTAACAACCTCTGGCTGACTTCCAATTTTTCTTATCACTAGAACCCAAAACTAACGTCCAAAAAGGTGACCACTTCCAGTATGCCCTTTATTTACATTATATCTTATATGACAAAAGCCCTACTTGGAAGTCATTGAGAGATTGAGGTCTGGGAGGCTGCAGAAGGCTAAGGAAGATATTGAAGGCCACACAGCTGATAAGAGGCAAAGGCTGCTCCTACCAAACCCTCCCCTTCCATGATCTTTCAGTTGGGAGTTTTGCTGTGTTCATTTCATATTCCGTAGGGACTGGGGTAACAGCACAGCAAGACTTCCACGTGGGCTTACAAAAGAGTTTCCAAGACCAAACAGAAGCACTGTAGCTTGCCAGCCTGGGGAAGGAACAAAGGGTCATACAAAGACTGGGGCATACAAAGAACCTCCCTGGTCAGTCATTGTAGCAGATGCTGTTGATGTCCAAATCCCTCAAGTTCCCCTGCCCCCCAAAATCACCTTCAGATTCCATAAGCATGTCCCATAAATGTCTCTCTTCCACTGGACCTGAAGCGGGGTGCCCAAATTGTTGGCTAGTTAACACCTTTGGGAACCTCCCTCAAATAATGAGGGAAAGAACTGATGGAAAGCACTCTAGATTTTTTGCTCTTTGGTGGGACAGTTCTGAGAGATGTTCTATGTGGTCTTCAAAGGGTCTGAAATGGGACTGGGTCCCTGTTGCCCATAATGGCAATCAGGTCTTTGACACACCCCTTGTGGGCTCTTCTCCCTTCTCTGTCTCACTTCCTTATTCCATGCCCTGTAGGATCACCTCCCAAATAAACTGCAGTACAGTATTTGCACTTAAATCCTTATCCTAGTGTATGCTTCAGTCTTCCTCCAGCTGACTAAGGACTTCACACAAATCAGTGAACATATCCAGCCGTCAGTTCTTTCATGGATAAAATGACATGGTCATAGGGTATGTTCTCACTGGTCATTTAGGTGCCAAATTACAATTTTACATGAACTCCTTCTGTCAAATACAACATTCCCCTCACACAGTTGTTTTTAAGAGATTTTTCTCTGACATGTAGAAAGCTTTCCATTAAGACAGAAGATGGGAAGAAAGAAAGAAAGAAAGGGGAGGAAGGAGGAAGGAAAGAAACACAATACATTTAATATGTTCCAGCATTAATCCACAAATATAAGACTTATAATACAAATGAAGGTGTTTTATGACAATATCCATCATTCTCTTGCATTTTCTCTCATGTAGATATTAACACAAAATAGTATGAAACATCAAACATTCTATAGCATTGGGAGACTTACTGCCTATTTCCAAACTCCCAGCAATTTTCATTTTTTGGAGACCACAACTAGGAGAAAAGTAGTATCTACTTGTGATTCTCAATAACTTATATTTGTTCTCTAACTCTATATGTTGGTACATATGGTTATGGTTGCATGGGAGCCCTATAATACCTTTTACCTCATGGATTTTTAAATGAAGACCAAATGGTCTTTCTGTGAAAAAAATGTTTGAAGAATAAATTCTTTTGTGCAAATGCATTATTATTAAAATTACAAGTTAAAAAGTAACATATAGAACATTGAGTGAAATGTCAAAGTAACTTTTAAAAATACAAGTCATTGATGATGGTGATTTTTTTTTTACCTGTCCTTAAAGAAGAACAATTCTCCACGAATTTTGCTTACAGCATCAAATGTTAATTTCCTATCACAGGCTTGTGGTGTTTGCAACACTTTGGGTGGGATGGGATTTTTGGAAGGTCCTTAAAAAATAAATGAAAGTTCTAAAGTTAGGTTAGGTTGGCATACTGTATTAACTCAAAACTACATTTGAAAGAAGGCTATTTGTTAAAGAGGACAGTTAATAGTTGTTTATTTGAAACATATATATAGACCAATAATGGACTGTCCAAAGTACTTTTCTTTGTGCTCACCATAGATGGCCTGGATGGCATCAATGTTCCTCTGAGATAGCACGACATCACCATAGTAGAAGTAAGAGGAGTGCATCAAAGAACCAATGTGGTTATCATGATTTAGTCCAAGGGAATGACCCAATTCATGTGCTGCAACATGATACAAGTTGTAATCTAAAAAGGCCAATAAAACACAGTTGCAGTTATTAGAATGCTATATTTTCAAGGAAGTCAAAAAGGAAATATAAATCTCCAAACTGTGCAAACTTTACTGTTGACTTTGTGCAAATTTGGGGTGTGTGTGGGTGTGGTGTGTGGCATGCGTGCGTGCGTGTGTGTGTGTGTGTGTGTGTGTGTTTAATGAAAGGAGAAAAGGCCTTCATTAATAAATACTAGAGAGGCTGATCACAGTCTGAATTTCTGAAATTGGACTGGTATCCTACAAAAAAATCAGATGACAGGGAAAAATCACAGCATCGATTAACAAATGTCATTAAGGAAGAAGAAGTATTATATTTCAGAAGAATAATGGCATCCTATGACCATTTATTATTTTGTTATGCTCATAAATTTATATAGGCTCACTGCTAAAGTGAGCAAAATTCTCCAAAATCACTTTGCCAAAGGTTACCATTTTTTAATTTTAGTATATAATCATATATGTGATAATATGACATTTAATATCATAGTAAAAATTTTAGAGCAACATATTTTGTGTCAGTAGAGTTACATGGCTTGAAGAAATAATATTCTCTTATGGTTGTACTAAAGGAGACAAAGTAGTTACCATTACCTTTCTAAACAATTTATAGCATCAAAAAAAGTTTATGTTTATTAAAGTATTTAAGGGTGATTCCAAAATTGTTTCATTTTACTGAAAGCATTCTTTTAGATAAAACCAAAATATTACAATAAGCTATGGAAGGGGAAAAGTAAAAGAGACAGCAAAGGGATTAGCCTGCTCACTTCTGAGATTGTTGGTCCACGTTTCATCTTCATTAAAATGGACATCTCCCCCTAAGCCTTGTCCCGGTGGGAATGCATGAGCCAGGTAATTACTACCACGTCCATAAAAGGGAGAATTGTCACCATGATCTGCAGGAAGAAGAATTCAACAAAGATAGATCCCAGCTTTATTCGGCATGACCCAGAGAGACAAGAGAACAATCACAAGGAGCAAATGACATTCTTCAACTCTGAGACTTTCAACCATTTGGCCCACAAAATCAACACCCTCGTATATAAGGAGGAATTCTGACCGAGCAAGTCCAAAAGCAGCAGCAGGCAAGCTCAGAATGATTTGGGGGAGGGAAGAAGAGCTTACCTCCCCACACAAAGGATAGCATTATGTCTGCTTCACCCTCAAAGACCTGGGTGAAAGTCAGGTCTGCCGCATTGCTCCAGAGTTCAAAGGCTTTCCCAATGGCACGGTCCACGTCCCCTGGAGGCAAATCTGGTGTGCGGTTTTTGATCCTTAAAATGAAAAAAAAGAGAAGAGAGACATACTGGACATACATTTCTTACTGTCCTGGAGGGACACAGTATTCTCACCCTGGCGCTCAGTCTGGTTACCTGTAGGTTAGGTTTGTTCTCTGCCAACGATAGTTCCCATGGGTGCTGTCAAAAAAGTCCACGTCGGGCACCCCACATCTGGGCTGCTTCATCACCTTCAGGGTCTCAGCATCTGGCTTCCCAGTCACCTTCAGCCCAAAGAATGCCTGCATTTGCTTCAGCTTTTCAACTACTGGGCCACTTTTTCTCTGCCCTCGGAATTGCTTGATTCCGCTCTTCAAGTTGTAGTAGTTTTCTAGGTATTTCTGATAAAGAAAAGAATACTGAAACACTGGATGTAAAACCTTTCTCGATTTTGTAGAAAGTTGCAACATTTCACTGTGGTGACAGAATAGCCTCTTTTCCTTAATTATCGAGTGCAAAGAGGAAAAAATGATATGCTTCCATAATCATTCTGTAGCCTTTATTCTGCTTACAATTGATGCAGAAATGCTATTGCAGTAGAAAAGCTCATGCTGTTCCTACCTCTAGCTTTCCTGTGAGCTCAGGATTACAATTAGTATAGCTGGTCTACATTTTGTTCCTTTAGTTCCCTCTAGCTGTACCTTCTAAAAAAATGTCTGTGGATTGATAGATGTTAATAGATTTCTGTTTTTGTTTTGAAGGGACCTGTTTCTGATAAAATACTCTTTCCTGGAATGAATCCCAAACTTGCTTGAATTCCTCTCCCTTGACTTATGAAAAATGAGGACCTAGTGCTCTTGCATTACTGACATGGGAAATGCAGCACTTACCTGGACTAGTTCCTCATCTTGCTTTTGGGTTTCTGGAGTCGCTGGGAGGCCATGAGACCCCAGGACCCAGAGCAGCAGCAGCAGCAGCAGAGAAAAGCTGGGCATGCTGGCCTTTGTCTTCCTTCTCAGGGCAAGACAACTGACGGCTCCCACCTGCCTGCTGCTCCAGGGTCTCAGCCTGCAGCCTCCCTCTTTATGTAGGGTCCTTGCATTCCCAGAAAACCAAAGACTATCTGATTCCCCTGGTGTAACATCCTCTTCGTTTGCAATGTGTGACCTCAATATTCATCAGAAATTGTGACATGAAGCAGGCTAACCTTTTGCTTTTGCAATCTCATGACTATAATCAAACAGGACATCAACAATGAGACACACCCTACCCTATACAGTTGGGCAGAGCCCTAAAGCATGGCCGAGTCACATAAAAGGATCTGGGAAAAAAGCATTCCTGACAGAGGAAACCACTGGTGCAAAATATTTTTTATTTTTTTAGACAGAGTCTCGCTTTTGTTGCCCAGGCTAGAGTGAGTGCTGTGGCGTCATCATAGTTCACAGCAACCTCAAACTCCTGGGCTTAAGCAATCTTGCTGCCTCAGCCTCCTGAGAAGCTGGGACTATAGGCATGCGCCACCATGCCCGGCTAATTTTTTTCTATATATTAGTTAGCCAATGAATTTCTTTCTATTTATAGTAGAGACGGGGTCTCGCTCTTGCATAGGCTGGTTTCGAACTCCTGACCTCGAGCGATCCTCCTGCCTTGGCCTCCCAGCGTGCTAGGATTACAGGTGTGAGCCACTGTGCCTGGCCATGGTGCAAAATATTGAGGAGTAAATGATCACATAAATTCAAGAAGTAGTGCTGAGACTGACGTGGCTAGAGCAGAGTGGACAAAGGGGAGAACAGTAGGGGACTAAGAGCGTGGTTACAATGGTAGAGGAAGATGAGAGAGAGTTTGCAGATCATTGCAGATCATTGCAGGGACTCTAGTTTTTGCTGTGAGCGATATAGAGAATCACTACTCTGGGGGACACTGTCCCTTGGTCTCTTGCTAGAGCTACTGGCTTTTGGGACTGCCATGTAGGCAGGGACCTATAGCAACATGAGAGAGAGAGAGAGAGAGAAAGGCACAAGTAGAATGTGCTTCCCAAAGCCTGTCCCCAGTTGGAGGCACCTGGGCCTGCCCTATACAGGGTGTCATTTCTTCCTCAATACTTGCCAGGTCACTAAGACACATATTTCCTTTATCAAGAAAATCTTGGCTTTTGCTAATGTGTGTGATAAAGCTAAATGAAAGGAAATTAACTCATTTGCTGAATCATTTTTCAATGAAAGGCAATGACTGTGAAAGTTCAACATGAGAAAAATCTTTCTGAGAAGGCCTTGACAGCAATCAGCTGTTCTATTATGAAGCTGGTCTGTGCTGTCCAGTGCAGGAGCCACTAATCTATGTGACCACTGAGCCCTTGAAATGTAGCTCATCTGTACTGGGGCATGCCACAAGTGTGAAATATGCACCCGATTCTGAAGACTTAGTATAAAGAAAAGAATGAAAAAAATCTCATTCTTGATGTTGTAATATTGATTGCATGTAGAAATGATAATATTTTGAATATACTGGGTTAGATAAAATATGTTACTAAAATTAATTTCCCTCGTTTTCTTTTTATGTTTAAAAGTGTGGCTACTAGGAAATTAAAATTCTACATAGGCTCCTATTATATTTGTATTGGGCTGCACTGATCTAGTGACCTATATGATTAAAAGATGGGTCAGTTAATCATATGCCCCATCTGTTATCCATTACTTAGAGCCCAGTAGGTGCAGAACATTGCACTGGCATTGTGAGTGATCAAAACCATACCCCGTCTAGGCACAGTGGCTCATACCAGTAATCCTAGCACTCGGGGAGGCCAAGTCAGGAGGATCACTTGAGGCCAGAAGTTTGAGACCCTGTCTCTACAAAAAAATTTAAAAATTGGCCAGGCATAGTGGTGTGCATCTGTAGGCCTAACTCTTTGGAAGGCTGAGCCAGGAGGACTGCCTGAGCCTAGGAGTTGGAGGTTGCAGTGAGCTGTGATCAGGCCACTTCTCGCCAGCCTGGGTGACAGCACAAGACTCTGTCTCACAACAAACAAACAAACAAACAAAAACTGTACCCACTACCCCACACAAGAACCTGGACTCTGCCATCATCATGGCAGAATCTATGTGGGAAGATGAAACATACACACCTAACAAGTTAGCAGCAGATATCTCAAAGAAGTTGTGTAGATGAGTCTATATCCTCTTGATATAACTCTAAGTCTTTTTTTCCTTTTCATTGACTAGCAGCCACAAGTGGAGATTGAGACTTGTCAATTTGCATGAAAATGAATGTTTGTTGTCTTAGAGACCCTATGGGTTTTTTTCTTTATTTTTTCTTTATGTATTTTGTGAGTGCCAGAATGAGGCTGTCTGCTAAAGATGGGCCTCTTTTTCCTGGCAATGGGGGAAGGGTCTTGTGCATAAATCCTAGGAGTGGTGTAGATCTTGCCTGGCCTTCCACCTCATGGGGTACTATTTGTTGTTTGCTTGCTTGGCTGCCTTCCCTCTATATATTTAGCTTCTTGAGGGTAAGTGTTTCAGTTACCTGTCGCACAACAAACCACTTTGAAATTGAGTGTTTCAAAGTAATAACAATTTATCCTCTGTCTTGACTGTAAGGCTGATTGGATCTCAGCTGGACAGTTCAGCTGCTCTGGATTGGAATCTCTTCTGTAGGCACAGTCCAATCGTGACTGGGGGTGGAACAACCAAAATATTCTGGCTTCATCATGGGTCTGGTGTCTTGGTGGAGAAGATTGGAAGCAGGGCTCAGAAGATCTCTCTCTCTCTCTCCATGCAGTCTCTGAGATTCCTCTCCTTCAGCAGAATAGCCAGGTTTTTTTTTCTGTTACTACTTTTGGCAATACTTCCCCCATAGATGCTTGGACACATTTGATCCAGGGGGGCTAGCCTACATTTATTTATCCATTTAACAGATACTTAATTCATATCTTCAGTGTACCAATCACCTATGGTGGGGGAGCAAGAAATGGGCCAGATTCGTGCATGGTACCTGTAGTCTGTGCTATAAAATATTCATACAAAATCCTGCAGTTGCACAGAAGACAAAGATGTAAATTTCCCCTGAGGGCCTGGACAAAGGGAGATGGTGGATCAGTCTGGCTCTCTGTTTCTCACCCTTCATTAATCCTCATTCCTCCTCCCAGGCGTTTGTCAGATTCACAAACCCTCTTTAATCGTCTTTGCATATTTTTCTTTAAACGCGATCCCTTTAAAATCGTGAACTCATTCTAGGTGATAATATTGGTGGAAATATAATTAACATTTTGATTTCATAGTAAATGTTTGTCCCTGTACCACAGACAAACCTCTTCTGTGCCTCTAATGATTTGAGGCCCCCTTTGGGAAAAACTGCTCTGGCCTGATGACTTTCTCCCTTTGCAGCAGACCAACTTCTTCCCCCGAGAGCATGAACTCAACAAGTGATGCAGAGGATTCTTCCACTTCCTCTTCTTTGGCAAGTTTCTCTCCCCTTTCCCACCAAGTCAATTTGATTTCACAGAATCCCACAGGTCTTATAAAGTCTCTGTTTTCCGACCAGTAACCCTGGCATGACCTTGAGCACAACAGAGATGAGTGTATGAACTTCCAACAGATGATGGATAAGAACACATTCTCCCCTGTTGATTTAATGGTTTTTTTGTTTTTTGTTTTTTGTTTTTTTTGAGACAGTCTCACTTTGTTGCCCAGGCTAGAGTGAGTGCCGTGGCGTCATCATAGCTCACAGCAACCTCAAACTCCTGGGCTCAAGCAATCCTGCTGCCTCAGCCTCCCGAGTAGCTGGGACTACAGGCATGCGCCACCATGCTCGGCTAATTTTTTCTATATATATTAGTTAGCCAATTAATTTCTTTCTATTTATAGTAGAGACGGGGTCTCGCTCTTGCTCTGGCTGGTTTTGAACTTCTGACCTCGAGCAATCCGCCCGCCTCGGCCTCCCAGAGTGCTAGGATTACAGGCGTGAGCCACTGCCGATTTAATGTTTAACCACAACTTCCTCATCTAAATAGAGTGTTGCATGAGTTTAAGCAGAAAAGGGGAAGTGAATGAATTTCTCAGGAAAAAGCAAATCCCATCTTTCACACGGGACTCGTGATGCCTGCAGAGACGAGAGAAATCCGGAGAGAGGGCACCTTCTAGGATAGGTGGGATGTAGGTCGTGTTTTCCCAGCCAAGATGGGGCAGGAACTCCCTGAGCACTAAGGGGTGTGTGCTCACCGTGTGTGGAGACGGGGTCACCTCAGCACTCCTGGGGCTTCCTGCCAGGGGCCTCTCTTCTCTCTCAGCAGCCACAGAGACAGGAAAGGGGGCTCCCGGTGAACTCAGGAAATCGCCATTTTGACCGTGAGTAGCTGGGACTACAGGCATGTGCCACTATGCCCAGCTAATTTTTTCTACATGTTTTTAGTTGGCCAGCTAATTTCTTTCTATTTTTTTAGTAGAGATGGAGTCTCGCTCTTGCTCAGGCTGGTCTCGAACTCCTGAGCTCAAAGGATCCGCCTGCCTCGGCCTACCAGAGTGCTAGCATTATAGGCATCAGCCACCGCTCTGGGCCCTGCCTAGGTTTTTTTTTTTTTTTTTTTTTTTTGAGACGGTGTCTTGCTTTGTTGCCCAGGCTAGAGTGAGTGCCGTGGCGTCAGCCTAGCTCACAGCAACCTCAAACTCCTGGGCTCAAGCAATCCTCCTGCCTCAGCCTCCCGAGTAGCTGGGACTACAGGCATGCACCACCATGCCCGGCTGATTTTTTCCATATATATTAGTTGGCCAATTAATTTCTTTCTATTTATAGTAGAGATGGGGGTCTCGCCCTTGCTCAGGCTGGTTTTGAACTCCTGACCTTGAGTAATCCGCCCACCTCGGCCTCCCAGAGAGCTAGGATTACAGGCATGAGCCACCGCGCCCGGCCCCTGCCTAGGTTTTAATGTCATCTCTGCCATTTTTAAGAAATCCTGACCTTCGACAGCAATCTCAATCTTTTAATGCCTCAGTTTCCCCAGTGTAAAATGGGAGTGATTATGGTCCCTGCCTTATGAGGTTGTTGTGAGATAAAAATGAACTAATGTTAAAATGCTTAGCACAATACTGCCATTCGGTAGGAAATAAAAAAATTAGCAATTATTATTATGGATAAAATTCCTCAAGGCCCACCAAGGCAATTCTCAACTTACCTTAGCATCCAAGGTCTTCTGCACTGAGGTCTCAAAATATCTTCTTAACCCAGCTTCTCAGTTTTCTTACCCAATGTATAAAAAAAGATCCTGGAACTACTCATTCTTCAAATATCTCCTGAAATTTAATTGTCATGCCTTCATTCATGCATTTCTTTCCCTCTGACTACAATGAATAAAATTCTATTCCTGTTTCAAGGCACAATTCAAATGCAACTTCATTTAAGAAATGTGTTTTGATAATTCCAGCAAGCTAGTTTTCTTTCTCTGAATTTTGTGGTATTATGTAGCTTTTCAAAAGGACTTTTCAAATTTTGCCTTATGCTTAAATATTTGTCTTCCCTTCTGAATGAAAATTTTTTTTTACAGGATAGACGCCATACAAATCACAGTGGTTTATAAAAATAGGTGTTGAATATGAAGAATTTGATAGAAATGAACAAATGGAACATTAATAGTTTTATGTGAAAATATCTCATGAATGGAATGCAATCAATGATGTGTTACCATGGTCCTGAAAATTGCTTAGGAAGTTTGAGTGTGATTTTTATATGCTATAGGAAAAAAAAGTTTTTAGAAAGCCACAAATCACCCTGATTTTTATAGAGAATTTTTTTTTATTTTTTTGAGACAGCGTCTCACTCTGTCACCATAGGCTGGAGTGCAGTGGTACTATCATAGCTCACTGCAGCCTCCAACTTCTGGACTCAAGTAATACTCCTGCTTCAGTTTCCTGAGTGGCTGGCACTACGGGTGCATGCCACCATGCCAGAGAAAATGTTTTTTTTAGGCAGGCACACATCACCAAAATTATTTATAGGCTATAACAGAAAAAGTAATATTTAATATGCAAGTCTGTGCTTTCCAGGCAATTTTCCTATGTGTATTAGTTAGCTATTGCTGTGTAACAAATTGCCACAAACTTAGCAGCTTAAAACAAAACCACTTGAATATCTAATTCTCCATGTACTACAGTGGGATGGTTGAGACAAAGCTTTGGAGGGAGCATAAGAGGAGGAAGAACATCCCTTCAGTCTGGAGAATATATGGAGTTGGACGAGGAATCTTGTTCCCCTTTCCAGCTTGGTGGCAACAACCTGTGGGAAGTCCAGATTCCAGGGGGTGCCTGTGGTATAATGAGGGAGGCCTGTCCCTCACAAAACCTCTGAAAGGTAGGTACCATTTAATCATTTTTGCAGGTGAGAAAAAATTGGGACTGAAATTATCTTCCCCAGGGTAGGACAAGGAGTGACATAACTGAGATTTAAGCCCAGGATCAACTGTTTTCAAAGTCAATGTTCCTTCTGGTATTGGTGCTTTATACCTTAACAGGCACCCCAAACTACGGCCCACGGGCCACATGCGGGTCGCCTAGCACATTTATCCGGCTCTCCGGGTGTTTTTCCCACCGCTGCCTGTCCTGCTTAGCAGCCGACTCATCCCAGGCCCACAGTGCGCACTCTCCAATGGTCTGAGGGCCAGTGAACTGGCTCCCTGTTTAAAAAGTTTGAGGACTCCTGGCTTAAAGTAATGACTTTGGGAGTGAGGATAGTTGTGCATGCATGAGGAAGCAGGCAGTTGTTTATACCTTCTAAAAATCTAAACAGTGTGTTTGACAGAGTTAGAGTCAAAGGACTTGGATTTGAGCCCCAGCTCTTCCACTTACAAACCCTGCAAACCTGGACAAGTTTCTTGCCTATGTAATGCACAATTGTTATAAGGAAATAACAATATTTAGGCCACCAAACTATTATAAATATACCGTTAGAAACATGTATTTTATAAATTGCATGAATATAATAGTAATTATTATTTCCCTGATATTAAAAGTTTTCCCTGTGCTCACGTATTATATGGTAAGAAAAGGTAAACAGAGATACTCAGGGAGATGTAGCTCATGTTCTTGGTACATGGTTGGTATCTCTTCGCTCTAAAAGAGAAAATATAATCAGGCCGCTAAAAATATGAGACAGCATGATCCAGACCCCAAATGATCAACACTCTAAATTGTGGCACCAAAAATGCTGAATAATTTCATATGATGAGCTCATGGAATGTTGAGTGAGAGGCAGAACGTGAAGGTAAGATTTTAGTATGAGGTAGAGATTTAGCAGATAGAGATGTGAAATCCATCCCTACTCCTTACTAGGTATGTAGACTCAACTCAGTTCTGTTCCTTTGACTAGAAAATTATAACAGTAGCAATAATATCCCCCTAAAATGTTTATCAGAAAAATTAAACAAAATTATATATTTATATATAGCACAAGGGTTGTCTGGAAAGAATCCAGCCATTGTTAATAATATAAAAAGAATGGTTTGTGTGACATCCACGTAACCTGGCAGCCAAGGAGAGTGGAGTGAGATGCACATGTGTGAACAATGACGACTTCACTGTACTAGTCCATGGGGTGCTAGAAGCCACTGAGTGAGCATGCGTACTGCGTGGCTATTACATTCAAAATGACTGAGTGAGTAGAGCAACAAATCTGCATCAAATTTTGCATTAAGTTTGAACATTCCTCCATGGAAACTATTCAGATGATTCAGAGGGCTTTCGTGGATGATGCAATGAGTGCAGCAGAAATAAAAGTGTGGCACCAACGCTTCAAAGATGGTCAAGAATCTGTTGAAAGTGAGCCACGTTCTGGAAGGCCTGCAACAAGCAACACCTGAGAACGTTGAATGCCTATAGGCTGCAATGAACAAAAGTCAGTGACTGACAGTGCGAGAACTAGAAGCTGATCTGGGGATTCAAAAACTACTGTGTCTGAGATTTTGATGCAGGATCTTGGCATGAAACGTGCCATGGCAAAATGCGTTCTGCAGCTTCTGCTACCAGAGCAGAAGGAAAATGGTGCCACATTTGCTAATGACCTTCAAACCACTATCAATGAACCAGATTTGTTCAAGAAGGTCATAACTGGAGATGAATCATGGGTCTAGGGCTATGATCCAGAAAGAAAGGCCCAGTCATCCAAAGGGAAATTGTCTGGTTCTCCACACCTGAAGAAGGCGTGGCAAAGTTACAGCAAGATCAAGACCATGTAAACCGTGGTTTTTGATTGGGAAAGTGTTGTCCATCATAAGTACACTTCTCCAGGCCAAACAATTAATAAGAAGTACTATCTCAATCTTCTTCATCGGTTGAGAGATGCAATAAGATGAAAATCACCCAGTTATGAGCAACTGGTGATTGGCAGCTTCATCAGTACAATGCACCTGCCACATATCACATCTCATGCAGTTTTTTGGCGAAACATCAAATCACTCAGGTGACTCAGTCCCCCTACAGCCCATATTTGGCACCCTTTGACATCTGGCTTTTCCCAAAACTAAAATCACCTTTGAAGGGGAAGAGATTTCAGACCATTAATGAGATTCAGGAAAATACAGCAATGCAGCTGATGACATTTCCAACACAGGATTTTGCAGAGTATTTTGAACAGTGGCAGAGATGCTGGGAGAACTGAGGTCCCAAAGTGACTACTTTGAAGAGACTGAGTTATCATTGTCCTATGTACAATGTTTCTTGTATCTTATATCTTCTTCAATAAATGTCTCCATTTTTCATATTACATGGCTGGATACTTTCAAGACAGACCTCATATATATATCTACTTCATCTACTTCAATGTTTGTCACATAGTGTTTGAATGCTGTTTCTTCTTAGAGTTGAAAGATTCCTTAAAACTATCTGATTATAATGGGTACGAAAATACAGTTAGATAAAAGGAATAAGATCTAGCATTTGATAGCACAGTAGGTGACTATAGTTAACAACAATTTGTGATATAATTCAAAGTAGCTGGAAGAAGGCTGGGCACAGTAGGTCATGCCTGTAATCTCAGCACTTTGGGAGGCTGAGGCAGGAGGATTGTTTGAGGCCTGGAGTTTGAGACCAGCCTGGGCAACATAGTGAGACCCTTTCTCTACAGAAAATTTAAAAATAGTAGCTGGGTGTGGTGGCATGCACCTGTAGTCCCAGCTACTCAGGAGGCTGAAGTGGAAGGATTGCTTGAGAGAGTTCAAGGCTGTAGTAAGCTATGATGACACCACTGCACTCCAGCCTGGGTGACAGAGCAAGACCCTGTCTCAAAATAAAATTAAATAAATAAATAAATACATAAATAACTAGAGGAGAGAAATTGGAATGTTCCCAATGTAAAGAAGCAGTGAATATTTGAGTTAACCGGTGTTCTAATTACCCTGGTTTGATTATTACACATTGTATGCATGTATCAAAATATCACATGTATCCCCAAAATATGTACAACTATTTTGTACCAGTAAAAAATGGCTAATTAAACCTTCTTACTTTGCAAATGAGGAAACTTAAACCTTGATATTCTCAGTTGTTTTATTTCTTAGAAAGCAAAAACAATTATGACTATGATTCAGCAGACAGGGTGTGTTCCTTTTAAGAATTTATCAAAGGAAGTGACTCTTGATGAAATCATTGCTGCACAGTGAGATAAGGCAAGAAAAAAAAAAACAAATATTTTCTGCCGAATCCTCATCATAAAGCAAGTTGAATTATCACCTTTAGAGACTTGGAAACATTGCTCAAGAGGTGGCTATGTTACCAAGTATTGCATTACCATCATAATCATCGTTATAATCCCCATGATTGTACCCATGAGATAAATGTGATTTTAGGAACAATTGCACAGTTGGCAAATTTCCAAGCTAGATAAATTATGCCCTGAACTCACTTATATATTCCCCACCTTCTGGGTTTAGCTAATGGTGGTGCAGTGACATCCCATTAACATGGTTGGGAAGGTTTTACTAATAAGTATAATTGTTTATAAATCAGCTTCAAATATGAGCAGGCCTATCTCTCACATGTCCTTGATCTAGGGAGGAAGTTAAGAAGCTGAATTTCCTACTGAACTCGCAGGGATTGAGGAGCTTGTACTGATAAATCCTCAACTGCCCCTTTTGATTTAATCCTTAAGAAACTAGGGCATTGCTTTGGTGCATGCTTTTTATCATCACTGAAGTAATGTTTTCCTGTTTCATAGCTGCTGAGGAAATACATTACACATGGAGGAGTATCTTGTGTTACTTAGCTGAGGGACAGGGCAATTTATTTTTTATTGACATGATTCCTACTTCAAAGACAGATTTGATGATGTGACAGAATGATTATTAAGCAAACAAATGTGCTCAATGGGTGACTAAATGAAAAAAGCTAATGAGTTATAAGATTCTGGGAGAAATTTTACTAAGTTGTTTTATTTACTGAATGAAGTGTTTCATTTAGTTTTAAACTCCTAATCACATGTTAGAAAGCTGATGCAAAAACATAAATTAATGGGACTACCCTTTTTTTTGACTCTTTCAAACCTTCCCTTGGGAATCCCAAACCTGTCCTTTAACATCTCCATGCCATCTGGCATGTGATGTCCTTCCTTTGGAACACCTTCCTCTCTGGACTTGAGGCCTGGCAACTCCAACTCATTCTTCACATTTTAAAGTCAAACATTACAAGTTATCCATGTTTTCATTCAACAAACAGTGATTCACTGAGTGCTTACTATGCGCCAGTTTCCGAGTTGCAGTGGAAAATAACCAAAGGACGGTGGTGTGGTCTAATGTGGGATGAATTTGAGGGGACAGTTACCATACGGAGTGATAAGAGCTGCAATCGGGGTATATTTTGGCAATGTACAGGAGGCACACAGCACAGCCCAGGAGGGCCAGAGAGAGCCTCTCATGGGAGGAGACTTCTGCACCCAGTCCCGCAAAGCAAGATGGTAGCCAGCAAGCAGGTGTAGCTAGAGGGGTGGAAGAGCTTTTGTTGTTGTAGAAGTTTTTATCCTTGGTATTTGCTTGGTTGCTTATTTTTTTTTTTCTGTTTGTATTTTTACTTTTAACCATAAACCATTGAATTAGAAGGGATGTTTATTGTACGGAATCAGATAATTCTAATAGAACTGAATAGAAAAAAATAGAATAGAAAAGCTTTGAAGCTGGGATGCCAAGAGGAAGTTTGTTCTCTCTAATTCCTCCTTCTGCTTTTCCCCAAGCCGTCTGTTTCATTTATTTTATTCCACTTTCTACCTATTTAACTGGTGTTAAACACTAGATGTGGTGAGAATTCATCTGCTGTAATTCAGCCAGGTACATGACAAGCATCTGGACAGTTTTCTGAAGTCTAAACGCCACCTACTCCCAGAAAGAGCTTCTGGTAACTGTGTTCTCTTATTCTGCTTTTCCTTGTCTGTTTTCTTCCAGGAACCCCTGGACTGTAGTATATCTCTTTTCCTGTGTGCTATAAACAAGGGCTTCAGAAAGTGTGGTCCATGAGTCAGTGCTGATCTATGACTCTTTGTTATTGGTCTGTGATAAGGTAAATTCCACAACTGAGTGTGCTTTCACAGCAATTTGATAAAGTAGTTTTATGTCTGTTGGATGTAATCTAATAATGTAAAAATTGAGCATTTAAAAATGTCTTTGGTCATCTCATTTTCATAGTAATTCCCTTTTCTTGTATTTTACAAAAGTATTGACCCTTGATGAATTGGCGATGTAAGGAACTGGCCCTTCACTTCAGAAGGTTTGAGAAGCAACACCCTCCAATACTTCTGTTTCTTTCTGCCTGGACCACCTCTCTCCCCCTTGTCTCCTAAGTTCTCTCGCTTTGGTTCTCCATAGAGATGCCTATTTCTCTTGGAAGCCACCCTGATATTTCAGTGTTGGGGACAGAGACCCTTCTGGAGGATCCCACAGCTCTGTGTGCTTCCCCCATGGGGCCATCACACTTGATGGCTCTCACTTCTCTACCTCCCCCGGGAGAATAGAAGCTCTGCAGGAGTGGGGCCATGTCTGTGAAGCTCTGTCTCCCTGATATGGTGCCTACCATTCAGTAGCCACTCAGTGGATATCTGCCAAATGAGTGAATTAGTTGATGAATGATGGAGCAGAGGAGGTAGAACTGCCTGCCCTCCAACCTCCCAGAACCTGCTTCATGCAAGCGTCGCTCTCTCCACTTAGATAGAGAGCAGGCAGGGTTTGCTTCTCAGGTGGACCAACTTGAACTCTCTCTGCACCTGGTCCTTGAGGCATGGAAACCCCCCTGCCAGGCTGTCTGCCTCACCCTAGCGTTTAGGAATAAACCGCTCTCTGGCTGCTCTCCCCTCCCTGTCTCCAGGCTGCTTCCTAGATGGTCTGGCCCTGTACAACTTCCTAAGGTAGTCCCGCGTCACAGCATCTTAATCCTCTCCTCCTTCACTCACTCTGCCCACCTTCTCCCCCCACCAATTCACAGAATTCCCTTTATTAGGTCTGCTCACACCTGGTCATCTTCCTGCATCTCAAATGCGGTTCACACATCCCTGCCTACACTTGTCTTACTGCCATCATGTCACCTTTTCCATTCGCTGTCTCTGTCTCTCTCTTCTCTGTGTCTGTATCTCTCTTCTCTGTGTCTGTCTCTCTCTTTCTCTGTGTCTGTCTCTCTCTTTCTTTCTGTAGTGTGTGTGTGTGTGTTGCTCTGACTCTATTACTTCTCTGTCCCTCACATACATATTTAACCCACGTGCCCTAATGTTTGTCAATAGTAAGAAAGGGACATTTATCATACACATACCCCAAACTTGTTTATGAATAATTTTATTAATGACTGCAAATGCTGTGTTCTAATGCTTTTTGGTGCCTGGATAAGAAGGTGAGTAAAATACAGAAAAATAAAGAGAAAGATACCCCTAATCAAGTAAGGGTATTGATGACCATTTTCTCTCTTCAAATTTTTGCCTTGGCACGCACCCTAGACACACTCAGATGTCTCACCATGTTAAGGGTGTCATTGCCAGATTGTGAGCTCCAAAAGGGGATGGGATATTTCTGCCTCCAGACCTTCTTTAGCAGAACTGGATTTGGGCCTGAATTACCCAGATAATTATTATGTGGCTGTGGCTTCACATAAGGAGATCACTCAATGCATTAGATATCTGTTGCTGAGTAGAAAATTGCCACAAATTTAGCAGCTTAAAACAGCACACGTTTGTTACTTCCATTTCCACAGGTCATGAATCTGGACATAGCTTAGCTGGTCCTCTGCATAGGATCTCAACGTATCGGCTAAGTTGTATTCTCATCTGGAGGCTTCACTGGGGAAAAATCTTCTTCCTAGCTCACTCGGTTTGCATTTACTTACTTTTTTTTTTTCTGTCTCATCACCACCGTCCCGTGGCTACGTATTGACAAATCCCAGCCTGTTCTCAGCATTCCCCTGTCTTTCCAAAGCCTTTGTTCCCTTCCCGCACGTGCAGGCATTTGCCTAATTTTCTGAACTGAAACTGACCAGAGGTAGGACGTACTGAAACATCCACTTTACCTCTTTCTGGGAATCCGCATCCATTTGCCATTCGTGCTGGTCTTGTCCTGATGTAGGGTTCCGTGAAATAACAAGAAATATACATGTTGGTCCCTGCCTCTAGCTCCTGACACAATACTCCTAATCCCTTGGAATTTCCTGAGTGATAGGGGTGCTGGGAGGACCTTTTATTCTAATGTTCAGTCTCTGCTCCAGTTCCTAAGACAGAGCTCCTAGTAACCTTATAGGGAAGGGTGGTGGGCAAATCTTGTATCCTAATATTCGGTCTGGGACCCTGGCTCCTGCCACCGAGCCCCTAATCCTTTGGGATTTCCGGGGTGATAGGAACATCTTTTATTTTAATGAGGTGATTCTTGGTGGGCTCTTGGATGGGGGCTAGTCACCAGGAAGACCAAGCCATGGTTGGAAGCCTGGAACTTTCAGCCCCACCTCCATCTTCCTGGGAGGATTCAGAGATTGTGTTAATAATGGATCATGCCTATATGATGGAGCCTTCATAAAAATCCCTAAAGTATGAGATTTGGAGAGCATCCGGGTTGGTGAACACAAATGAGTCAAGATGCTGAGAGGGTGGCATGCCTGGAGAAAGCATGGAAGCTGCATGTCCCTTCCACATACTTTGCCCTATGTACCTCTTCATCGGTACACAGGGCTTTTGTGATATCCTTTATAATAAACGTAAGTAAATGTTTCCCTGAGTTCTGAGAGCTGTTCTAGCAAATTATTGAACATGATGAGAGGGTCATCGGTACCCCTGGTTTATAGGCAGTCTGTCGGAAGTGCAGGAGGCCTGGAAGTGCTTTGGTGTCTGAAGTGAGAGGAGCACGATTATAGGACTGAGTCCTGAACAATCAGAGGGGTCTCCACCAACTGCAGGTGTTTAGTGTCATAATTAAATTGCAGGATACCCAGTTGGTGTTGGGAGAGTTGAAATAATGATTCATGTGGGAACTCCCCCCCCCCAACATCTGGTGTTAGCAGTGTTGTGAGTATAGGGAAGAAAACAGTCTGGTTTTTCCATACAGATTCCAAGTCTGTTCAAAAATCTTTGGCTGAGCCCTGAAGTGCAAGGAGGCAGTTGGTTGTGTGACTTATCCTCTGTTTTAGTTTCTGCTCAGAGATTCTTATTCTGACACGAGGCCAGCAATGGCCTGTCCCCTGCTCAGAGGGAAGCTTTGCCCTCCCCCTTTAACAAGCAGCTGGTGGTGTCCCTAGTGCCAGCTACTTGCCCTCGGCCTGCATTCCCCAGCCTTGCTCACCACAGAGTGTTCTCAGGATTCCTCCCACCTGCGGGGATCTCCACTGACTCACCTTCCGACCCCACCTGCTTGGCTGCAGTATGACTGGACTCTGCTTCATGCCCCTTCTGAAGGTGTGTTTTGCCCAGTGGAGCGCAGCTCCTCATCAGCTCCCGAATCTGTGACAGGTTCTTGCCACCAGTTCTGCCCCAGTTCTCTCCCATTCTGAAGAGATTCTAGTACGACATATTCTGCTCTGAGAAATTGGTCAGGCCAAAATCAATTCCAAGACTGGCTAAGCCACTGTCAGAAGTTAATTTTATGTGGGAAAGTACCACGGACAAAGCGGGGAGTGATGCAGGTTTTGAAGGACGGCTGGTCGTCCACAGGCAACGAAGGTGAAAATTGGTGAGAGGGGAGGTGACGGGAGCACACACTGGTAGGTAGACAACTACGGAGACGTAGTTCCGGGACACCTCTCATGTGTGTCTCCTCCAGTCCACTCTGCCACTCTCCTGCTGTACCCTTCGTTGCACCCTCTCTAGACAGGGCACGGGCAGAACCACAAGATATGGCGACTGAGGGAATGTCCCTGTGAGAAAAATAAAGAAGCCAAAGATGGATGAGTTTCGAGATGAAGATAGAAGAAGGTGGTTCTGTTATCTGAACCAGGGACACTGAAGAAGGAGCAAGTCTGAGGAGGGCACATAATGTTGAGGAGATGATAGAACACAAGAGTTGGATTACTCCTGTCTTCATATATCTAAAGGATGCCACTTACTATTGGGAGTCTAATAACTCCAAACATACAAAAAAAAAATGCCATGAATCCAATACTTCTCCAGTAGTTCTGAGGCTGAATCTTGAGCCAGAGTTGGGATGCTGAGTCAGAATTTATTTTGTGTCAGTGCTAACTGTCCTCAGACATTTCACACACTGAGGGCTATGGAATCAGAAACACTGTGACAGGGACAACTCAGCAATCTCAGAGAACATCAGTATCATCAAATTTTTGTACCCCCAAAAGCAAAGACATTAACTAGAGCATACTGGAGACAAACTTAAGATTTAGATTAGGCTGATTTATGATCTGTGAACATAGCCTCAAGAAGAACAAAATCTTTGAAGCCAGAGAGTAGTTCTGGAGTAGAATCTTGGTGCTGCTGTTCACCAGTTGCGGATCTTGTGAAAATTCATCCTTCTGAGTCTAAGATCCTCTAATATAAAGACATTACCATTTGCCATGGTTATCGTGAGGCCTAAATAAATTGCACATATGAAAAACTATATACTGATGTGATCTTTACAAATTATATGAGTGGATTAAATTATCACGTGTCCCCAAACTATGTACATCTACTCTGCATCAATTAAAATAAATAAAGTACTGTACTTGTACAGTATCTAGAAATTAAAGTTCTTTTTTTCTTACCCCCCCCCCCAACCAAATAAAGGCATTCGTTAAAACCATTAATCAAGCCTGGAAACACAAGAGAAAAGATTTCCTACGAGTGCTTTCTTTGCCAACATTTTCCCAAGATTGTCTTTGCACGCTGTTTCTACTTTCTCATCTCACAGTTGTTCCTACTGGAAAACATTGATGTTGCATCAATATTTTCATCAATATTTTGATGAATCAATATTTTCCTCACCCATAGACTGGCAGCACCATAATTGGGGTGAGTTTAAGCACCCTCACCTCCAACACTCCCCAAAGTTTAAGCCAATTCTTGTGGTCCTGCTCTTGTTCTCACAGTGATTGACTCATTGAGCTCCATGACCACAGAGCCCAGTCAGGAGAAAGTGGAGAAATCTTGTTTGGTGGATAGAGGCAATGTATTGAAAAAAATGTAATGCCTGCAGTCATCTGGCCACCACAAGGAAATCTAGTCTAAAGGATGAAGCCATCTCCCAGGACAGAGCCAAAAGAGTAGCAGAAAAAACTCATCAAACTACAAGTAAAAACTAAACCAAGGCTTTTCTTGTTAGTTGGTGAGCCCATGAATTTCTTTATTAAGTCAATCTGTCCTAAAAGTCATCCTAAAGGATACTTGGGTCAGATTTCTGCCCCCAGCTCCCCATCCATGCTACTGCTGTTGGGATCATCATGACTTTTGTATCATGGAATCAGTGAACTGCTTTCCCAGTTCTTCTTCCTCTACCGAGCTCTTAAGTGAGATGTTTTTTCAACAAATGTGCTCACACCTATGAAATGACATGTGTAAGAGGATATTAATTGAAAAAATTCCCCAAATGTGTACTAATAAGGGTTTGTTAAATAAATTACATGTTCATATCCTGGGTTACTATATTTAATAGAATGTGGCAGCACTCTGTTTCTGAAATGAAGCAGTCTCCAAGGTATATTAAATGAGAAAAAGTGAAGGGTAAAAAATAAGGCTTAATAGACATGTTCACTAACGCATAGAGTAGATGAAAGGATTCACAGGAAATTGGTAGCATTGCTTATCTCTGGGAAAGCAAACCAGGTTGCTGAGAAGTGCTGAGAGGGAGAAAAATTTGCTATTAATGAAAGTAATGTTTCTTTTGCATTTTGGGTCATTTACATGTATTTCCAATTCAAAAAACTAGCGCAAAATATTTAAAACATAGAAAAATGTTATTTTTAGGCAGCAAGAAAAAGCCCTTTGTGATTGTGATTAGTGCCTTCTACGAAATATTTCTGATTCTCCTCCCAGGTATGTGAGAGGATATCATTTTCCCACCTTCCGTATTAGATGAGGCAATGTCATTTTCTCTGGCCAATGAAATGGGGCAGAATGACATTTTCTATATCCACCCCAGAGCTTTAGGAGTCAGTGTGAAAGTTACCATAACTCTTTCCCTCTGCCATGATGAAGATCAGAGCTCAAAGTGGTGGCTGTTCCATCAGCCTGAGTCCTTTTTTTAAATTTATTTATTTATTTTTTAAATTTCAGAATATTATGGGGTTGAGGACAACCTGAAGTAGACACCCCAGTAGAATGCCATGACGCAGTCTTAGTTCCAAGCCACTGAAGATTGTTCATTACCATAGCATAACCTGGGCTAGCCTGAGTGACGCTTCATTTTACAAGATTTAGTCCTGAACCATCTTCTATCTCTGCAGTCTTCCTATATAACCTCATCTATTTCCATGACTTGACTGATACTGCCAAACCCACACAGTTTTTTAATCTACTTTGTTTTGAGCTCCAGATTCCTTTATCTAATGACCTATTAATGCCTTTACTTGGTTATCTTATAGGAATTCCTATATTTTAAGAATGAGATGATTCCTACTGACTCTTAGCTTTCACCCACAAAATTGCTTCTCTTCCAGCCTTTGTTCCCCTAGCTCTTTTGAAGCCACTGCCATCCAAGAGGTTGTTCAAGACAGAAATCCAGGAGCTATTCTTTTTTTTCTTTCTTTTAGTAGAGATGGGGTCTGGCTATGTTGCCCATGCTGGTCTCAAACTTCTGGCCTCAAGCAATCCTCCTGCCTTGGCCTCCCAAAGTACTGGGATTACAGGCAAGAGTAGGAGCAATTCTTAACACCTCCTTTCCTTCAGAACTCTTTATCTAGTCCATCATTAAATCTGAACAATGTCAAAATAGATCTTAAATCCAGTCATCTCTCTCAATCTCTCCTCCCCTGAGGGCCCCCTGTCATCTATAACAGCTCTTTCACCTGCGTTCCAACTTTCATCATTGCTTCCTTCCAATTATTTCCTGCTAGAATAACTATTCAAAATATATAATGGATTGTGTCATTTCTCTGGTTAAAACTTCTTTCAGTGAATTCACAATGCACCAAAAATAAAACACAGCTCTTTAATACATCTGAAAGGCCCCAAACGATTAGATTCTGCCTACTTATCTAATATCATCTTATTCCATAGCTTCCCTCCAACACTGTAATCAGGTCCCCATTTTCTTTTAGTTCGTTCAGCATGCCAAGATTTCTTCCACCACTGAGTCTCATTTCCTTTTCTTGGAATAGTCTGTCTCCTCCTATCCATCCACCCACCTGGCTAAGTGGATGTAGATGCTTTTCCTTTTTTCATTATTGTCCCAGAGAGACTTTCTCTAATAACCAACCCTTCACATTATTCTCCTTTACCATTTTGTTATTTCTCTGTCAATACCTTTATAATTTGTAATTATATATTCATTCGTGCTCTTTTGTTTGATTTCTTTCTCCTATCGAACAGAACTCAATGAGGTTGGGGTACATGTGTTTTCCTCACTGTTCCATACTTTGCATCTATGACAGTGCGTGGCATTTAAGTGAGTCCATAAAAGAACGAACACGTTTCTAAAGTGTACCTGGTATGGCGTAAGGCATGTACCTTAGTGGTGATAAGTCTGTCATACAATTGGCACATGCACACAAACTCTGACCACCCAGAGCTACCAGGTACAAAATGGCAAAAAAGAGTATTGTAATGAAAGGGTGAGATGACATGAGAAATTTGGTCCCTAGGGCAGGCAGGGAATGCCACTGAAGACAGCTTTGGGTTAAAACAAGAGGTATTGGGCTTCAAACTAGTTTTGTTTCCCCACATGTAAAATTATAAATTGGATTAGATTATATGGCAAGTTCTCAGGCTCAAAACTTTTGGAATTCTATTCCCCAGTTTGGTTCAGAACCAGGACTACGGGGTAACTATTGGCCCACATCTTTCTTTCTTGGGTGTGCAAGGAGCACTTACAATATCTGTGAGGTGAAAACAAAGACCCTGTTGGTGCAGAGCATGGGAGAGGGTAGGTGACAGCCATATGGCCCATCCATAGAGTGGATGATCCTACTACACCTACTGGCAGAGTATCTGTCAAGTGCTTAGTCCCCAGTGTGGTCAGTTATTGAACATGAATTACTCTAGAAAGTAAGGAACAGTGCAAAAATAAAAAAATATTTATTAAATAATTAATAAAACATTGCTGGAGATACATCCTCTTGTCTATTGCATATAAATATTTCTCACTTCTATTCAAAGTAATTCTGAAGCAAGCAAAGCATTCCAGACAAATGCCCCATAACACATGAAGATGCCTGCGAGGCTCATCTTCTTCAGCTGCAGCACATGAGGGAATAATTAATCATTTTGACTCATAATAAATTAGGTGAATAATTATTAGATTCATTTAAAATGCCAATGTCTGTCTTTTCTCTGTCTTGCCCGACACCGTAACCAGCTGTTACTCTCCAATATATGTGTCACCATCCTGGCATTGGGGTCAAACTCAAACTGAGACGATCCACTGAAGAAATAGAAAAATCCTGTAAACATAGATGAGGAAAATGATGAGACATCTCCAAATAGACCATTTTGCACCAGGTATAACTTAGAATAAGAACAAGCTAATCATGGATGACATTTATTAAGTGGTTACTCTGTACCAGGAGCTGAACTAAGTGCTTTTCACACTTTATGTCATCGATGGTTACCAAAAAAGTGGGAGATTTTATTAACAAGGACGAAACTGAAAATTAGTGGGTTTTTTTTTTTTTTTTATTCTCCCATGGTATCCTCTTTAACGGAGGGAGGACTCTATCTCATCTGTCTGACTTCAAAGCCAGTGCTCTAAAACATTACATTATACTGCTTCTAAATAGATAGAGTTCTGTGATATTTTAAAACCTTGTTTATTTTCCTTTCTTCCCAACCTCTTCTCCCCCACCAGGTCCTAAATCACAGCGTGGGAGGCACTCGGACCCAAGAGAATCAGACCAATGGAAAAACACACCAGAGGCCCGTTTCCCGCGTTGCACACACCATGGTCAAGTTGTTTTAGCAACGAGATCGGCAGCCTCATGAGCACTGGGATTGTCAAGCCCTGGAAGCTGCCTCCAAACTTCCTTCAGGGTAAGCAAGCACACATTTCACTTCCCATCTACCCATTACCAGCAGTCAGACTTTGTCTATTCTGAGGATATGGGAGGATACCATTTATTTACAAATGACTAATATAGACAATTTCGGACTGCGACAGAAGCCCAGACAAGGCCCACTGGGATGGGATGGGAGAGAAGGGACGGCAGGATGGGATAGAGGAGAATGACACCCCGCTTCATACTGGTTGTATTTTTATACCAACATAGTGACCTGGAAGATAATGGCTTCAGTGTGAGAAAGTGTCCTAAGATTTCGTGTGCAGGTATAAAACAGAGACTTGGAAGTGATTTGAGAAAAACATGTAAACCCAATTTGCATAAATTGGAAAGTTAAAATTTTCAGGAGTTAGGAGTAAAAAGAATGAAATCATAAAATGCCCACAAGTGCCCCCACTGGCAATGAAATGAGGGTCCTCTTACCAAATGCCTGAAACACGGCATCGACCTTTGGATCAACTCCTGGAAAGTCATCAGCTATCAGCCTGGGGAAGCCGTGCTCCATGGACTGGCTGTTTTCATCAAATCTGCACCAGGCGAAGGAAATATAGCTCAATATTGTATAGAGTTCCTATTACATGCCACAGTATGATGTGATTTCCCAGTGTCTAATCCTATGTAAACTTTTCAAGTTGTGTAAAGAAGAGTTAAACATTTTTAGGAGTACAATAATACTTTCTTGGGCTTACGTTTAGCACATAAAACAATATTTTCCCCAGAAATAGGGACATCATGCCATTCTACAAAGGTTTGATACATATATCAGGGGACTATTTAATAAGCCTGGATACACAGAACCCAAATACTTTTCTGCCATAAATACATGAAGACTATATACACGTAAGATGTAAAGTGAATTAAATCATTTGGCTAAGACTAAACTTCTGGTTCTCTATCACACTGGGAGCCTGAAGACCTTGTCTCTATAGTCTGCTTCTTACAGATCTGCACTTCTAGGGCAGCTACATGGTGACTGGCCATGGGATGGGAAGTGAATGTGCCTTTGGACCCCACTGGCCTCTTCTGATGTCTTTTGGTGTCTGTCAGTGATCATCATTCTGAGATCCTTTTATATATGTGAGGTTGGACAATTGTAAACTGTCTTCCTCAGAGTCGGAAAGTTAGAAGTTAGAGGGTGGGCATGAGGGAGAGCCTTATAGAAAGAAAATAATTGTCCTAATTAGTCTCCATACAAAGTCATTCCTATTGTATCTCACCTCCAGTATTTGTCCTCTACAAAGAAGTATGTTTTCTTCTTGTCCTTATCAGAAAGAGCTGCATCAATTTTCCTTATGGTTGGAGGAAAACCCAGAGTGTGGATACTTCTTGGGTAACCTGCTTGTATCTCACTGCCTCTGACTGCCCAGAACTGATTTCCTATTGAAAAAATAAACCCAAGAAATTATGAGTGAAGCCATCGGTTTTAGAAATGATTATAGTGCGTTGTTATGGTAAAGAGGAAGTCTTGGTTTTACTTCCAACCACTAACCTAATGCCCAGTTCACAGCTGGTATTTAATAGAAATTCCCTGAATGAATGAACAAATAAATAAGTAGATAACTTTGGCTCACTGCCCTGTCTGTGTCTAATATTTATTATCCATAAATTATAGTGACCAGTTCTAGTTATTTCTTATAATCGCTAGTGACTTCTTAATCTAAATTTCTAACCTGGACTTCTTTCTCTCAAGTTTCATATCAATAGGTCAGTTGCTTATTGGACACTTGCTCCTAGATATCTCACTGTCACCAAGTCCAATCTATCCTTTTTCTGAATACTCTAGGAATCCACTCAAATTTGAGTGAATTAGGACAATGGAATCCTATCCATCTCTCTGCCTTTACTTTGTCACACTGCTCCCTCCCACCCCAAAACTGATCCCTTCCTCACACCACTGCCAGATGAATCTAAAATACCAAACTGCTGTGCATCTCTCTTGCTTCATCTGAACTGAATGATTTGCACCTGTCTGAGTGGTTCCAGATATGCTTTTACTTTGGTAAAAAAAAGTTTCTTCTGCCTTAGAGACCTTTCCACTTTCTACACATCCAGCCCATGTCTACACAGCAAAGGAGAACTTCAAGACTTATCCTAATATTGCCTCCTCTCAGGGATGTGTGCTGAGCCCTGGGTATGAGTCAGGAGATTTTCCTCTGTGCTCCCCTCAGTCCAAGCACTTGTCATATGATTTGCTGCTGACAGCTTCATCTCTGCTGCCCACTCAAGAATATGAGCCCCTTTCTGTTCTGACCTCCACTAACGGGCACAGTGCCTGGCATACTGCAAGTGATAAATAAATGTTAGATGAATTAATGGGTAGTAGTATTACTTCAGAGTTAAATAACCCTTTATAATTTCTAGTGCAATTTCACTTTAATTCATTTAATCTTCTCAAAAATGAGATTGCCAGAAGTAAATATTTTTTTAAATCCCCATACGGTTTGACATTTAAAAATATTCCAAATTAACCTATGAGTCTAGGAAAAAGAAATAAAAACTGGGGGGAAAAAACCTTAAAAGTAAACAAAATGAAAATAATAAATAGCAAAATTTGTGGGATGAAAGGGGAAAAGGGATATTTATGGGCATAAATTCTTATATTAGAAAAAAAGGTTGTAAGTTAATAAGTATCACACCTAAGAAGTTTAATATAATAGAGAAAACTTATGTCAATGAAATTTTTACAATAGGATTTATTCCAAATTAAAAATCCTTGTATAATACTTACCTTTAAAAATGAAAACAGTATCCTTACTATTAACCTCATAGGCAGCATCCAAATGTGATGGCAGAGAGGGCCAAAATGTAGAA
This sequence comes from Mirza zaza, assembly GCA_008750895.1. Lineage (NCBI taxonomy): Eukaryota > Metazoa > Chordata > Mammalia > Primates > Cheirogaleidae > Mirza > Mirza zaza. Next base: position 57,896 of record VSMD01124551.1, read on the forward strand.
ATTAAATGAAATTCAGGTTCAGGGTTCCACTGAGTTTTGCGCCAAAAATATCTGTAATACATAAAAATTATTTGCAATTGTCTTTCTCCTTTAGATAGATGAAAAAAGGAACATATATTTCTTTTCTTTTAATCATGCTAATTCACCCATTTGCAGAAGTCTATATTGAACTGTCCTCCTATATATGATTCCAGGGTAATGACATCTATGGCAGGAATTGTGACCCGTCCAACACAATTATTTAGCTTGATTCCATTTTAAAAGTCTGTAAACAGTATGTGTATTATGTGCCCACTAATATTTTTAAAATATATTATGTGTATTTATGCTTGTATGGGAATAGAACATCTTTGTAAAGAGACAAAGCAATCGGTAGTAGTTGTTGTATATATGGAGAAAACCCAGGTCGGAGATGACAGAGAGATTTTTAACTCTGTATCTTATAGTACTGTTTGAATATTGTAACATATGCACATATCACTTTTTCTAAAATTAAATAATTTAAATGGTGACATTTGTCAGCAAAGGTAAAGATATCACCCTGATTCTAAAGATCCACCAATACTTTTTGAAGAAGTTCCATGATTTAGGATATTGAAAAAGTAAACAAAACAGATACAACCCTCTGCCTTCATCAAGCTGACATTCTAGTGATTAAGAATCATCCTTTGTAAAAAATGATCTGGACAATTCTAAGGAGAGGTTAAAAATGCAACAAGATCTAGATTTAAATGATTTCAAAACGTAGAGGAAATATTTCATTTAAAAATCACTGTCAAGTTTCTGTTTTTCTTTCTAAGCACTGTAGATCAAAAGAATAGACAGAAAAATGCAATTTTCTGGTCTGACCTGTCTTTAAAGAACAGGACTTCTCCCCTCAGAGTGCTGACTGCATCGAAGGACAAAGCAGGATCGCACTTGGCTGGTGTCCCAGGTCTTGGAGGGACGGGTTTAGTAGGCACCGGGGTGTCATCAGAGAAGGCAGGGGAAGGTCCTGAAAGGGAGCAGATTCAGGGATACGAACATCAGGGAAATGTCATACATCTGTCAATTTACACTCTTTCTGAACATTCTCAACGTCCTTTGAGCTAAATCACAAATATTCTATGTAGCATTTTAAAGCTTTCCTGAAGACCATCATTGCAAAGCGCACGATGCCTAATTTTTCCAACGTCACTCACCATAGAGGGACTGAATGCCGTCCACATCATCTTGAGAAAGGCGGAACTGGGCCAGGTCTGTAGACTTGTAGAGTGGGTACATCACAGCTTCAGCGTTGGCCGAGTGAGAGAGACCCAGGGAGTGGCCAAGTTCATGAACAGCAACAATGAATAAATTGGTCCCTATTTGAAAAACCATAAATGTTTAGAATCTAACAGCTATTTGTTTTATAAATACAGGCCATCCTTGGAATCACAGTGCCTTTTCCTTATTTGTGGATTGGTTCATTGACTGGCATATTCCATGCTTCATAGAAATTCATGTATTTTTCAAGGTCAACTTTAAGTCAACATACAAGACAGTTTTTCACCATATCCCTCCTTAGTTCTGTCCTTGATCAGGAAAATGAAGTCACTTTTCCTATATTGATAATAATAATAAGCATCGTTCTAAAAGATTTTTCTTTGAAGGAAGTAAGACTTATAGCATGTCAATAAATATAACTCTTCATTGTCTAAAAAGAAAAAATTAGTCATTGTTCGATGTTAGTGACATGTAACAGTTCCAATCTCAGTTGAAATTAATCATAGAATATTTTTGTTATTCCTCAAACTCTTAACCAACAAAACTCTGGTTATTTCCTCTTAGTCTGGTTCTTTCTTCTTCTTTTGTATCAACATCAAATAAATTTTGATTGTCAAAAATCTTCCCAGTAATAAGTGCCATTGGATATGTACAATCTTCAGTTTAAAACAAACATGCCCAATAACAGTTTTCCACGGCACAAATACAGTTGGATTCAGCTTTTCTTTATATTATAAAAAGAGTTTTACTGAATTTAGTAGTAGAAAGTATTTAACCAAGGCTGCAAGCAATTATGCAGAAAAGAATAGTTGTTCAAATAAAACTAGATCATTTCATGCAGGGCAAACTTCAGGCTTGTATTCAGTAAAGACATTCTTTGTGTCTACATGAAAAACCCCAACCAATCTCAGAAATAGTGATTGTTTCAACAGCGTGTTTTCAAACTTCAGAATCCCTCAAAAAAATCAATAAATAGCATGCAGTTAATTTTAGTTATTGTGTTTCTACTTAGTAAACTCTTTCAGAACCAGTTTAGAAAAAAACAAAAACCCCCTCCTAAGCTAGTGACAGTGACATGCTTATTTAAACAAAAGACCTGGCAATTTTTAAAAAATTTCCTGGCATATTCTCCTGATCTTTTAAGAGAGAGGAGGGCAAATGAGAAGAAAGGAAGAAACCCAAGGGCTAATTTTAGGGTCAGAACCGATTCAATGGAATTCATTCTACCCTAATCATGTATAGTTCGATTCAATGGAATTCATTCTACCCTAATCATGTATAGTTGGAGTGATGATAAACTTTATGAATTATGCTGATCCCAAAACTTTTACACGATCCTGAGTTGTGGAGACATGATTGAATGGTACTTAGATAATTGTACTTGTTAGGGGCCAAAGGAAAATGCAGACATGTTACAAAATTCATCAGTAAAGATTGAAATGAAGATACTTTTGTTTACTACTCAAATAATAATAAAAAGTCAGTTATTAGTATATTCCATTTACTGTCATTCTGGACAGCCAAATTAATCTTGGATAGGGTTAGACATTATTTCTGGAATCATCCTGAGAGGTTTATGACCTACCTGATGCATCCTCTGTCCAGTTTTCATCATCATCAAAGTGAACATCCCCATAAAACCCAGGTCCAGGTGGGTAGGCATGAGCCAAACTCTCTCCCGGTCCATCAAAACGGAAAAAGTCTCCATGTTCTGACGGGGGGAAAAAAATGAATGGAAATATAAGTTTTTGGAATTTATTTTTATCTTTTTTCAACAAGGCAATACCAGATGCTATGGTCTGAATGTTGGTGTCTTCCCCCACCTTCATATGTTGAAACTTAATACCTCATGTAATTGTACTAAGGGGTGGGGCCTTTAGGAGGATATTAGGCCACAAAGGCTCTGGCTTCCTGCATGGGATTAGTGACCTTGTCAAAGAGGCTTAGGGCAGCCTCCTGGCCCCTTCTGCCCTGTGAGGATGCAGAAGGTGCCATCTTTGAGGAACAGGCTCTCACCAGACACCAAATCTGCTGATGCCTTTGATCGTGGACTTCCCAGCGTCCAGAATTGACAGCAATAAATTTCTGTTTTTTTAATAAACTACCCAGTCTAAAGTATTTTGTTATAGTAGCCTGAATAGACTAAAACACCAGATAATGGATATTTCATCTTATTACCTCCAACTGCGAAAGAGATCATGATGTCAGCCTCTCCTTCAAACAGCCTGGAGAATGTGAGTGGCGTCACCTCCTCCCAGACTTTCAGAGCTCTCTCAATGGCAGAATCAACAGCATCTCTTGGCAAATCTGGTGTGTAATTCACAATCCTGTACGGGAAAAATCGAAGAAGATGATATTTTCTTCTATGCTACAGCTTATAAAATTTCAATCCTATTCGAAAACTCTTTAGACCCATTACTTGTAAGTAAGGTGGGTTTTCCTCCACTTCGGCGTGCCAGGAAAGGTAGTGAAGTGACCAACGTCAGGAACGCCACACCTGGGCTTGTGAATCACCTCCAGGGTATTGGAGTCGAGCTTCCCAGTCACTTCCAACCCAAGGAACTTCTGCATTTCTCGGATTTTTTTAACAACAGAACCACTGTCCTTTCTTCTGACAAACATCTTCACATCTTTTGCGAGGTTATAGTAGTTTTCTAGGTATTTCTAATGGAATAATAAGTACAATTTTTAGGTCATTTTTCTGATTTTTAGCCATTTACTCGAATTTTACATCTATCCTAATTTTTCTCTAGTTTCCTTTAAACAAAAGTAGGTATCACATTTAATTTGATTTTTTCATTAAGGTTCATCATTTGATTTTCATACAAGTTTTAGATTTGTTTGCAATTTAATTTGCTAGTCAAGTAAGGAATTTGGAGTTGAAAATTCAGGTTTAGTGTCTTTTTTTAAAAAAAAGGAATTCTCCTTTGACATAATTGTGTGACTACTCTGGGTGACTGTCTCTGACTTTTTTCCACTTAACATTGTTAAGACTTGGTTCAAGGCTGAAATGTGATAAATTCTTTTGTCCAAACCTGACAAGTAACAATATATTAATAAACATGAGTACCTGATATTATTTGAAGATCAAACTTAGCAGTTTCCCCCTCCCTAATTATTTCGACTAAAGAAATTATACAGCCAGAGAAATTTCATATATTTTTCATTTGTTCTGTTTATTTAGCCCCAAAGCTGATGCTCCTGTTTTACTGTAACCTCGAGTCACTATATTCCCTTCCTACACCTTTCTTTCCTTCTCTGCTAAGATGAAAAGAATTTCTACCTCCCAACACTTGACTATTCTCTGATGTGGACATCACTCCAACCAAATGACTTCTAATGAAATCAGCCTGCTTTGCCTTGGAAGACCAAATGGGCACCCTTGTTCTCCCCCTGTGGCTGGCCAGTGGCTGCAATAATAATTACCTGGGCAAGATCCACGCTGGTGTCCTCCTCCTTTGCCCCTCTCTTCAGGGTATAAGCCAAACACACTGGCAGGCACAACAGCACAAGGATGGCAAGATGCTTCATTCTTACTGTCTTTAGCTCAGGGAAACACCTTCTCTGTCTACTGGCTTCTGGCTCTGCTCTCTAAGGACCTTCCTTTTATAGGGAGGCAACACTCAGATCACCAACAGCATGATTCACACGTGTGTGTTTCGAATCTGAATGACCGCAGGAATGGTCACAAAAATCTAATGTGAAGAGGATACAGCTCATACCAATCACTTCCCTCAATCTTCTCAACTTGAAAGAATGACTAATTTTCAGGAAATGGTTTCTGTGTACAGAGGAAAAAGAATTGGCTACGTAATTCATGTCTTTGTATTTACCAACAGAGCGCTGAAAAGCCTGGTAAAATGTTGAATGTTTACATGTTTTAGAATCAGTGCAATTTTCTTTTAAAAAGACTCTATTTTAAACTCAAATATAAGCAGGTAAGGAATAAGTAGATTTTGTTTTTGTTTGTTTGTTTGTTTGTTTTGATACAGAGTCTGACTCTGTTGCCTGGGCTAGAGTGCCGTGGCATCAGCCTAGCTCACAGCAACCTCAAACTCCTGGGCTCAAGCAATCCTCCTGCCTCAGCCTCCTAAGTAGCTGGGACTACAGGCATGCCAAGCTAATTTTTTCTATGTGTTTTTAGTTGTCCAGCTAAATTTCTATTCTTTTCTATTTTTTTTTTTTTTTTTTTAGTAGAGATGGGGTCTCGCTCTTGCTCAGGCTGGTGTTGAACTCCTGAGCTCAAACAATCCACCCACCTTGGCCTCCCATAGTGCTAGGATTACAGATGTGAGCCACCATGTCCAGCCAGGAATAAGCAGATTGATGGAAAGAAATTCCAAGTATAATTGTAGTCTAAATGTGAGGATTACTATCTAAGATGATATTAGAACAACTGTTTCATTTCTTGAGTCCTCGTTTACAACAGCTATTACTGATTTTCAAATAGATTTACTGGCCCTGCAGTAGAGTATCGTAAGAAGGGGTGGGCCAGGGAAAGGAAGGGGTATAGAGGAAAGAAGCAGCAAAGGAGTGAACCTTTGGCGTTCACTCTTTCTCCATCTCAGAGTGGCTAATATGTTCATAGTAACTGCTCCATAAACACTTGTTAAATGGAAAGGAATTAAATTGCATGTTAGACTGAGATGTTCCTCCTACCTTTATCCTCTTCTTTGCTTCTAAAAATTCTCTTCACCCTCTTTTCCTGCTCCTTGAATACAAAGGAGGAGATGGGTTGAGATTTGTAAATGGGGAATGATTTCAAATCCTTTTTCCTTCATTTGCCTAACCATCCACCCTTGCCTATTAAGAATATTTTATTTCTTTTTTCTCAGCCAAATAGAGTGTTTTTCACACAGTAAGTCTGTAATAACTTTTGTTGTCCAATTAACCTATTAATATAAAGCACCCTGGCCTGGCGCGGTGGCTCAAGCCTGTAATCCTAGCTCTCTGGGAGGCCGAGGCGGGTGGATCGCTCAAGGTCAGGAGTTCAAAACCAGCCTGAGTGAGACCCTGTCTCTACTAAAAATAGAAAGAAACTAATTGACCAACTAATATATATATAGAAAAAATTATCTGGGCATAGTGGTGCATGCCTGTAGTCCCAGCTACTCGGGAGGCTGAGGCAGTAGGATTGCTTGAGCCTAGAAGTTTGAGGTTGCTGTGAGCTAGGCTGACGGCACTCACTCTAGCCTGGGCAACAAAGAGAGACTCTGTCTCAAAAAAAAGAAAGAAAAAGAAAAAAAAATATAAAGCACCCTGAAATTCTTGTAGTATAGAATTATATTTTTCTTTCACTGAAGATGAATTAACTCTACTATGTCTGAAGTACGTAATTGCAAAATAATAGATTAAATTTATGAGCACGTAGGAACAATCTTTTCAGTTTCACCCACCATCTCCATCCTACTTGAGGTACGCTGGACAGGTGGGACTTTCGGGAACCAGGAGGCTCTGAGACCTCCCAGGCAGAGTTGGAGACAAGCTTGGATAGGCACTAAGCCAGCCAAGTCAACCTGTGGCTTAATGTAGCCAAGAAGTTTGCTCTGCAACATCAGCTTGAAAACGTGATGTCACAGCACAAAACATTACTCATGTATTCATGATGACGCTGGAGTACACATTCCTACTGCGCTACCAGTCATATAGAAGTATAGCATGTACAACTGTGTATAGTACACAACACTTGATAATAATAACAGATCACTGTGTTACTGGTTTATGTATTTGCTATATACTTTATCATTATTTTAGAGTATACTCCTCCTACTTAACAAAAAATAAGTGAATTGTAAAATAGCCTCAGGCAGGTCCTTCAGGAGATACTCCAGAAGAAGACATTGTTGCCATAGGAGATGACAGCTCCACGTGTGCTTGTGACCCTGAAGACCTTCCAGTGGGACGAGATGTGGAGATGGAAGATGGAGATATTGATGATCCTGACCCTCTTCAGGCCTAGGCTAATGTGTTTATGTCTTACTTTTTAACAAAACAGTTCTAAAAGTCAAACAAATTTAAAAAGAATTTTAAATAGAAAAAAGGTTATAGAATAAGAATATAAAGGAAGAAAATATTTTTTGTACAGCTTAACAATGTTTGTGTTTTAACCTAAGTATTATTACAAAAGAGTCAAAAAGTTGGAAAAACCAGCACCACATAATACTCACCAGCAAACTGGTATTAACTGAGCAGCACCTAAGTGGACACATAGGTACTACAGTAATAGGGTATTGGGCAGGG
>VSMD01124551.1:65409-110011 GCA_008750895.1 Mirza zaza
TAATGAGTGAGATGTGCACCATCTGGGGGATGGTCATGCTGGAAACTCAGACTTGTGGGGGGAGAGGAGGAAAGGGCATTTATTGAAACCTTAAAATCTGTACCCCCATAATACGCCGAAATAAAAAAAAAGAAAAGAAAAAAAAAGTTTGCACCCTTAAAAAAAAGTTTATAAAGTGAGAACATTTTAGTAAGCTGAGGTTCATTTATTATAGAAGAAAGAGAAATATTTTTTATAAATTCAGTGTAGCCTAAGTGTACGGTATTTATAATGTCTGCAGTAGTGTACAGTAATGTCCTAGTCCCTCACAGTCACTCATCACTCATTCACTGACTTACCCAGAGAAACTTACAGTCCTATCAAGTTCCATTCATGGAAAGCACCTTATACAGGCATACTGGTTTTTATCTTTTATACCATATATTTACTGTATGTTTTCTATGTTTAGATACAAAAACACCTACGATTGTGTTTCAATTGCCTACAGTATTCTGTAATGCTGTACAGATTTATAGCCTAGGTGTGTAGTAGACCATATCATCTAGGTCTGTGTAAATATACTTTATGATGTTCACGCAATGACAAAATTGCCTAAACACACATTCTTAGAACATATCCTCATTGTTAAGCAATGTATGGCTGTATATAATTTCTTTGGGCGATTATTTTGTCATTTATAAAAATGGGGTGGCTATAACCTCACTGGCAGGGTTTTTATGTAGGCTTTATGCCAGGGAACAAATCCCTTCTTATTTCACTCCAACATCTTTAACAAAGTTTATTGGCCTGACAAGTCTATGCCAATGCCCCCAGGCACTGATTTGATCAGCTCTGAGATGTCTCATTTTCATTTGAGTCATAACTGTGTTGGTGTTGACACATTCTGTTAATAGATCTTATTATGTCGTAATGATACAATGAAAATTTATGTTATAGTAAAAGCTACGATTATAATCGAGAGTCAGGGAGAATAGCATATGCCTCACAACAGTAATGGTGTGTAAACTTATGTTACATTAAACCATCACACCTGGAAGAAACTAATGACTTGGGGCAGGGGAGTCCTATGTTTGCCTTTAAATAATTCATTACTTGTTAAACTTCAGGTGAACAGGCATAAAGAATTCATCTTAAAAGGAAGATGAAACCCCTGGTACAGAGCTTCTACTGAATGCCAGGTCTTAAATGTGCACTATTCCTGATCTTCAGAACAATCCAACAAGGTCGAGATCAGAATTAGAAAAATTAAGTAACAAGCTCAAAGGTCAGAAAGTGAACAAGTGGTGACAAATGAATCAGAACTGCTAGCATAGAACCTTAATCACTACAACTTGTCTATCAACTATAGCATGACCCTAACTTCAGTATTTTGCAACTTCTTCTTTCATAGGAAATTACCAGTTCTATTATAGGTTGTATTATTGTGTTAAATCGCAGACTCAGAAAAGTTGAAAAGTTTACCTCTTTCCCATACTTTTTATACCAGTGTGACTGTTTGAGAATGGGAACACAGTTTACTGCTGAAGTTTTAGTCATTTTATCTTTCTCATGATACTTTAGCCACATATTTTAGATTCCACATCCTTGCCATAGAAAAGACTATGAACTAAAGGAGGCAAAGTACCAAAATAGGTGTTAGACCTCAAAATCATAGCCTCGGTGTCTGTTGTAAAGATTAGAAAACACAATTATCTGTTGTAGCCTGTAATAGCCGTTATTATTAATCACAGCTAAACACATAAAATAATGTTATGTGAATGTGGTTACTGTATTTCCAACTTGGATTAGGATTCATTGTTGGGTTGACTCATTGGTGCCCTGGGCTTTTTTGGTAGGAAGAAGCTTGTTGGGGTGGAGAGTAGCACTAATGAGAAATTCTGGCCTCAGGAGAATGTGGGGAGGAAAATGTAATTGTCATTTGTTGAATATTTTCAACATGGCAGGCACTGTGCTAGGTGATTTAGCCTCTTCCATCCTCATGACAACCCACAAGTTAGTACTATTTTCCATTGATCACAGAAAAGAAACTAAGATTCAGAGAGGCCAGATCATTTGCTTGAGATCACAATGAGTGGAGTGGCAGAGCAGATCTTGCAGATTTGCGCTGCAATCATTAGCCAGAATGCTACTTCTTCAAGACACACGGGGCTAGATTCTCCAAAAGGCTTCAATGTAGAAAGCTAGAGCTTTGATTAAGACCAAAAAAAAAATCCAAACAAGCAAAACCCTTACTTTTCAGTGTATTTCTGGGTCCATAGGCAATATGGGAATCTCCAAACACTCCTCCAGAATGACTCCATGTCAGGTTTTCTGAGGCTGCATTGATCTGCTCTAGTAAAGAAAGCATGTCTGACACAGTAACTATAGTAGCTTCCTTAGCAGATAACTTACTGGCTAGGGAAGCTACCTGCTAAGGAAGTTACCTGCTAGGTAGTTACCCACTAGGTAAGTCCACTGTCACCCATTATGATCTATCTGGTTTATGCAAGGTTTTAAGGACAAATTGGATGAAGTTATGCTAAGATCCCACTCTCTGCTGCTTTTAAGTCTTTCGTAGTGTCTTCAGTCTATGCAGTCCTTCTAGGATGTGATGTTGGTTTTTTTGCTGCTTCTGGTTTACTATTGTGTTCAGAAAGTTTAGGAGGAGCAGTTTTAGGAGCTTTTCCTACAATAAAGGTCTTACTCCACAAGTCAAGAAATCAGTAGTAGAATTTGGCCAAGGAAACAACCACAAGATGGTCTGTGGAGCTGCTGGACCCACTATGAGATGACCTTGAGTCAAAACCCTATTTATCACTTACTTCATAAGCCTGCTTTCTAAGCTGGAAGATCATAAGTCATTTTGGGACCTTGGATACCAGTGTCAGTTCAGATCTGGTATCCAAATGAAAAATCTGAGTACTCCTCTCTCCCCAGTGCAGTTATCCTGGTAGATGGTCATAGTTCCCTTCGTGGGGATAATTTAACACATGCACATACACATATAGCCCTCAGTGTGTAATAGTAGTGGCACGCAGTTACTAAAATGTGTGTATTTGTTGGGTGTAGCAGAATAGGTCGCCTTGAAGAAGGATTGCGCTCTCTGCGTGTGTGTGTGTATATTCACACACACACACACACACACATATATACATTCTCCCATGGAAATACACACTCTATGGACCATACAAATCATTGCCCTCTGAAAGCCATTCCAGCCTCTCTGTCCTTTAGAATTGATTTCATTTGCCTTGCCTATGATGGTTAAGTGCTGCTACCTACCCTTTTGTCGTTCCGAAATCCCATCATTCCTAATGGTACTAGAGAGGGCAATTCCACAGCGACATCTCATACCCTCAACTCCATTCCACAGAGAGCAACCACCACGACATATCTCTGAGACATCAGTGTGTCCCCTCTCTATTGCATTCTTTGCAGCCTCAGAGAAAGGAGTATCTTCTGGGCCTTCCCAGGGAAGAGTCTGCTAGTGGGTTCTCCAATCTCATGTCATAAATCCATTCTAAGGTTCACATCTCCCTGTGCCTTCTGACTCCTTCCTTAATGCCATGCCACAGACCTTCTGGTATCTCCACCTCGTATACTGTAGGACATCACTACATCCAAGATTTGAGAATCTATGTCGGCAGAATATTAGACAAGCTCCTGGTTTCCATTCCAGAATGTTGAGTGCCAAGTCATGAGTGAGTGTACCCATGTCAATAAATTCTTTGTGAATTCTTACATCCTCCCACCTCAATCCAGCACCTCTAAGATCCACCCCCATCCACGTTTCCTTGGTTCCTGATGATACTTAATGGCCAAGTCCTATAATTCCCATGGTTTGCAAGCTATTTCCTGACATAGGAGTGATTTGAACCATGCTGAGACCTGACCTCATTTGCTTACCTGAAAATGAGGAGGGGCGGGAAAGGTAGTTTGAGAGGAGGACAAGTATTGTCTTGTGAGGTATTGTCTGAGATAAGGTCTCTGTCAGTTCTCTACGCAAGGGTAGTTTGCTGTCCTCTGGCAAGAGAGAGGTACTACTTCTGCCTGTGTGGAGCTTTCAGGGAAATTTAAGTGTTCCACATTTTTCAGGTTTGTCTACCCATTATTCCAGCTAGAAAATGCCCAATTTTGCAATTAGACTTAATACTGATTTTCAGCACAGTCTACCATAGATGAGGATTTCTTTAAATGTTGCCATTAATGTCTGTTGGCATTCATAGTGTGTCTTGAGCTGATAGTTGCCTTCCCTGGGCATATTAGTTTATCAAACTCCCAGAGCAGTTAACCAGCCCACTTCATACTTCTTTTTATTTTTTTAATTTCAGGATATTATGGGGAGACAAACATTTTGGTTACATGTTATGACTTTGCCTCACCCAAGCCAGGATTAGAGGCATGCTCTTCCCCCATACAATGCTTATAATCACCATTCCTCTTAGACTACAGAAGTGTCATAGCCACTGGTAACATTACATCTCATCCTTCATCATTATCTCTTCACAGTCAACAACAAATAAGAGTCTCAGTATCTGTGATGACACGAAATACCAAGGGTATCACCATCCTACTTCCAGCTCAAATTATCTTAGTCTGGCATTCCTAGAAAGCAGAGCCTGAGACAAAATCATAAGTGTAAATAGCTTTCAGGTGATCCAAGGAGGAGCTGGATTGGAGAACAAGAAGAGAAAGGCAGGGAAAGTGAGAGATAATGCAACGATGAATTGTCAACTGGACAGAAATATGGGAAATGTGCTGGTCAATATGGGTCTATCTGAAAACCCACTTGAAATATGTCTTAGGAACACCCTTCTGAAGAAGGAAAGAGAGATACATTCTTCTCACATTGGTATAATATTTGCTCTGCAAACGATTACTCTTCTTATTTCTAGGTTGCATGTGCATGAGTTCTAAGTGGGTTCCGCAGCAAACTCTGATGCAACATCAACAGAAAAACCACAAAAGCCTTAGACCTGGAAGCAAGAAGCACAATGCACAGGCCTGACAAGAACAGCTATTGGCTTAGCAGCTGGTTTAGAACCTGTACAGAACCAGTCGCCGCTGCTGTGGCTGGGATACAATACAGAAGAGGCCAAGGAATAGTCTGAAGAGATGTCTGACAATCTCTGTGAGTCAGCATTTCCACAGTTAGGCATAGAATCAAAACAGAAATGCCTACGTATGAGCAGCATTATTTATAGAAGCCCCCAAATGGCAACAACCCAAAGTCTGTCAACAGTGAATGAAGCATAAAATCGTAATGTTGGACACAGTAAGACAGATATAAGAGAATACATATTTGATCCAATTTAGTTCAAAAGTAGGCAAATTTAACCTAAGATATTAGAAGTCAGCATTGTGGATACCTTTGGGAAAATAATGAACATACAGTGGATGCTGTTAGTTCCCTCTCAAGACCCCCATTAGTACCTGGGCACCCATTGTCCTGGCTACTGCAAGAGTTGGCTGCTTACAACTCACTGCTGTCTCCCATTTCCTTTGGTAAATAGGAGCATCTTGTCTGGGAAGCTGTGCCTCCTGTCCCAAACCAGAGTTTGACTGATGACTGGTTGACACAGAGCCACAGAAGGGTGCTCCTAAGACATATTTCAAGTGGGACTAACTGGTTCAGTCTTTGCTCCATAGCTTGCTCATGAGATCAGAGCAATCTTCATCTGAGACCACACTCTTTAGCTTTTCCCTTACTCTGAAATGTTTCTCTCACTCCTCTTGCCCTGAGAGCACTCCTCTCCCAATGGCCCCACCAAAGAATTCGGGCTCTGCTTCCAGCGAACCAACCTGAGGCAGTTGAGCAGTGATGCGATGGCCTTGAGGAGACTGCTGTGGGGTTGGCAATGTTCTATTCCTTGACCTGGGGGAGAGTTGTGTGAGTTTGTGAACATTAATGTGAACATTTACGATTTGTGCATTTTTCTACATTTATGTTATACTTCAATATAGAAAAGTTTATTTTAGCGAGAGAGAGAGACTTGGCCAAAGGAGAAGTTAGTTACATTGCTCTCTAAATTCTTGAGTTCAGAACTGCCTGAGAGTCATAAGTACCTTAAAATATCCTCAAGATGCTCTACGTTCTTGGAAAATCCTCAAACACCCTTGAGCACCCTGTGAACTACTAATAAAACTCATGTGGCTTGGAAGCTACCTGCAGGAATCTTATTACATTAACTTCCTCCCAAATTAGTCGTGATAAACCAGAGAATGCTCACCTAAACAGACTAGATTATGCAGTGTTCGCAAAACCTAAATTCTTAGTGGCTCGCACAATGAAAGTGTATTTCTTTTTACTTAAGCGCAGTGTGCTGAGATTTGGGGTAATTGTTTGGAGTCGCAATCCAGCAATGTTGGCTTCTTCCGTCTGTCGCTGCTCTCTCCTGACTTGCTTCTCCAATCACCACAACAGGGGACCACTGGAGAAATTTGTTCTAGCAATCACTCGATTTGGTCCAGAAGTGATTATTTGTCACTTCTTCACATAAGCCACTGGCCAGAAGTAGCCAGATGCCCCGCTGCAAATCCCAGGAGTTGCAGTGGGGCAACTGCAAGGAGTAGGAGTGTGGGACAACCGGTCTGCCCACATGCTCAGCAGAAGAGGAAGTGACATGTACTTAGAAAGCTCGACCGTGTTGCCACTGATTTGACCTAAAACCAATTTCGAAATCCTTCTATGGAACAAGGGAAATAGATTTTCCCCCCTCTGTATGATATAAATTTCACCAGAACGGAGAATGTTTGAATTTTTTCCTAATTCCACACATAATTAGAAATATTAATATTTCTAATTATGTGGGGAATTATATTGTCTACTTGCCATTTTGCATATTGTCTACTTGCCATTTCATATCTAAAAATTAATCTCTGTAAGTGTGGCTGTATAATCAGAAAATAACAATATAATAAATATAATAGAAAATTTATGAAAACAGTAGAGACAAGAATAGCTCTATTTCAATCATAAAACACTTTATTTTGGGTAAGGGGAATTATCCCTTGCATATCAGGATGGTACTAGTGACTGCTCAAGTGTTCTCGAGCCGCTTTTCCTCTGGTGAAGATTGACTTCTTTTGTCTCTTTCTCTCTTGAAAGGAGATGTTTCTCACCGAGGCTGCTGTTCTACAGGATCAAGGTCAGAGGCTCATGCTCTGGAAAAAATCTTCTTTGCAACACTTGCCCATATGAATACATAAGCCATGAACTTGACCTTTTTACCCATCATTTGCGGAACTAAATTGTATCAGTACATAAAATACTACATTCTAAATTGTAAAAAACATATACAGAGTGAGATATAAATAAGGTTATACTTAAGAGCTCTGTGTAACAGTGATTCTAGAGTATAAAAATTAATGAAAGATGTATGGCTCTTCAGGAAAACACCTTTCTTGGGCTCATGAAATATATTTTTCCATTCAACTTTGTAATGGTTGATCAATTTTTTCTGCAGTTGAACCAGCTATTAGCTTTCAGGAGAGTCAAAATTCTCTTTGTTTTAGGGTCAAATTTGTATTGTCTTGTTCCATGAAAGAAATAGAAGAATCCTAGAAATAAAACAAAAGAGACTTACTACATTATACAAGTAGTTTCTAGGTTTAACTTGAATTCTTGAGAAACCAATTCACTTGTTAGCACAAATATTTTTGGCATTTGCCGGTCCAGCTATTACCATGGCAACAAAATGGAGGAAATACATAAGTAGTCACTTACCATCTTTCTTGAAAACAGCATCAATTTTGTGGCCAATTCCAGGGAAGTCATGTGCTATCATTTTGGGATAACCTGCATCCATGGATTGTTTATATTCATCATACCTGGTCAGAAAAGAATTAGAAGTGTCAGAATTTTTTGCTAAACATGTAGATTTTTCAAAATCATTACAGGAAACATGCCATCAGGAATTTAACCAAAACTTTTAATTCTATAGATCACTTATAAAATGGAGAGTAGATGAGTTGAGGTAGAATGTGGGTAGGCTAAAAGTTTTATAGGGTCCCTCTGAAATCCAACATCTAATTTTCTAGTGGTTTCCATGCTATGTTCTAGTAAGGTGAAATGCTATGAAAGCTAAGTTCCTTTTGGCTGAAGTAGCTCTGTTAAAATGAATGCCCTCATTTTTGTATCTTTTTAAAATTCAGCCCATGTGTTCCCTGGATTCCCAGCTCAGGCATTGTGTGCCGATAAGTGGTCAATAGACTAAATGGATGATAGATTGGCTCCAGCCGTTCACAGAAGAGGGTGCTGGCCAAGGCAATTTGAGAATCATTTTGAAATGGTTCAATCTAAAACTTTCTAGGGAGAAAGAACAGGTGCCCTAACATTGTCTCCACTTGGTCTTTACCTCCAGTATTTGTTAGCAACAAAGAAGTATGTTTTTCCAGTATCTTCCTCAGAAACAGCAGCATCAATATGCTTCACAGTTTTAGGGAAGCCAAAGGATCTGTAGATGTCCTTGGGGTATCCAGGTAGCACATTCTGCCCCTGAACAGCCCAGTACTTATTGCCTGCAAATCAAGAAACAGTGGATGAAAATACTTGCCCAAGGTTCCAATAGATGAACAAGCAGATTTCCAGCTAAGTTCTTAGTTTTACATCCTAGAGCAGTGCCCTGGCTGCAGATTAGAACCATCTAGTGAGATTTTTGAAAATACCGACACCAGTATCCTATCCTAGACCAATTATGGGAGTCTAGTTTTTGAAGCTTCCTAGGTGATTCTAATCTGCAGCAAGTTTTAAGAATGACTGGTTCATAGCTGAGGGTCCCAAAGCCAGATGTTCAAATGACCAAAGAATTTGTCACGCCACCTCAGTGATATAAACTGTACCTCTCCAGGTTGCCCATGGACTGTGGATGTTCAAACCAATGGTATTCCAAAGGGCAGAGCATTATAATAACTTACAACCTGTAATGACTTGCAACCATGGATGCAAATCACTGCATTTGACTAGAACACACTTCAAGTACTTGGATTAATGCTGTATCCAAATGTTTATACTCAGTAAGCCCCTCATCACGTAAGGCTGCTCTTATATCCTAAAGCCAGGATTGGTCTTCTTGCACAAATACGTTTATTTGCCCTTTATGAAAAAGGAATTTTAAACTTTGTGTATCTAAAGTCCTATTTAATTTCATGATTTAAAGACTAGAAATCCTATTTCCAAGTGTTTTGCTCATTTGAACTGCATTTAATTCTTCGTCTTGAGCGTGCGGCTGAGTTAAGCATCCTGTCTGTACTATGCCAAACACATATTGGCAAAAGTCCTTGTTTTTGGCATAGTGTCTTCAAAGCTTGTTCCATTCAATTCACAGTAGTTCAGGATTTCTCATACTTTTATGTGCATGTGTGAATTGCCTGAAACTTGATAAAATTTAGATGCTGTTAAAGAAGGTCTGGAGTGGGACCTGAGATTCTGTATTTGTAACACACCACCTGGTGATGCCAATGCCACCAGTCTGATGACCATACCCTGACAGCAAGGCTGCCCAGTGGGGGCCTCTCCCACTCCCCCACTCTTAAAAGGGTGGTTTATATTCAGATAAGGTCTAGGAAACCACACAAACAAAATTTTTCTGTTTTATTCTCTGTTATATTGGGCCAAGTCATCTCAAATTTTACTCCTAAGTACCACCTGGAATATGGTGGAGGATTTAAATACATAAATAGTTTGCACAGAAAATACTTTCATGAGTCTAGATTCATAAATAGGCCAGAACACTTCTATCTCCAGTCATGTGCTTTTTCTCAAAATGACTCAGAAATATACTATGTAATTTTTAGTGAGGCTGATGGATTTTCATTAATTTGGTTGGTGAGACTGTTTGATTTTCAAAAGTCTCTGGAAAGAATGCAGCTAGTACCCTTATATCTCAGTCCAAAAGTGGATGAAAAATTAATTCATATTAACAGTGAAAAATAATCAGGAGCATTACCTTTGAAAAACCGGACTTCATCTCTATCGGCAACTTCATAAGCAGCTTCAAGTCCAGTTGGCAGTTGTGGCCAGAAAACAGAAACGAAATTGAGCTCAACTTCCGGGTAGAAGGGATTTGTGCGCATGTAGAACCTGATTGGAACAAAAGAAAAAAAGGTTGACCTCTGGCTGACATCCAACAACTTCTTGTTGCTGGCACTAGTGGTTTGCTGGTAAATCTTTAACATCCAGCTCTCCAATGGGGGTGGGAGGACAGGGAAAGTCCTGGTTTGTAGCATTTGCTTATTTTCCTCGGTTAAAATATTCCCATTATGGCAGGTTCCAAGAGTGACAGTAGAGCACCATTATATAGTATACAAATAAAATAGGCATAAATAACCTCAAGAACATAAATAAATAGTAACGTATACTAGAAATAATTACAAAGTGATGAATTTTGATTACTTTTGGTTTTAATATAATTTTGTTTACAGAATTTAATTTTTAATAATGGCTGTGCTTCACAACCAACTTGCAGAATTCTTCAAAATTTAACAGTTGGTTTTAGTGAGCCTTTAGGAGCTAGCCGTAGCACATTACTGCCTGGAACACAACACTAATATCCTATGTGTAGTGACTATTCACAACACACCCGGCCCATGACACACCAGGCCATTACAGCAGACCTTATCACAAAGAGTATTACTCCCATGTCAGGGAGGGGAGAAGTTGAGGTCAGGGAGACTAAGGGAGGTGCCTAAGGCCACCTAGCTGGTAAAAGGCAAATGTTGATCTTAAACTCAGCTCTGGCAGCCACACCCTTTGTTGTCCTTTGGTCAGTAGTACTTACACAAAGTTGATTCTCAAGTTCACGGGGACCAGAGTAAAGGTGCAGCATAGACTGTCATGGGGCTGACAGAAGAGTGTTGGGGATCCAGGTCACAGGGCCTTGGTGGTCATAAACCTGACTTCCAGCCCCAGTCCTACCCCTGCCTGGCTGTGAGACCTTGGGCAAGTCAGTTACTATCTCTAGCCTTCCATGACTTGGTGACATTTAAATGACCTCAGTGTCCTTTCAGTTCCTGCAAGTCCTCAAATTGGTCCTGTTCCTTGGAATAATCCCTCAAATACTTGCTCTGGTAGGTGTGTCCTGCTATCTTGAGAGCTCTCCTTTAAAACTTTGTGTTTCCTTAACATGTCCCAGTATTGAGCTACGCCCTGTATGGCTTACATGTGACCTTCTCTTTTACATGCAAAACTAATAAAGAGAGAATGGAAAGCATTAGGAGCCAATGCCTTGAATTTGGGGATAGATATGACCACAAAAGTAGTAAATAGTGCCAACAACTCTCCAAGAAGAAAGGCTGGAGAGAACTAGCTTTTCAGACCACCCCTACTGTCTATGTGCTGGTCTTTCTACGGACTGCGTCATTCACAAAAGAGCATATTATTATTTTGCCTGGTTCTTTAGGAATCACTGTCACACAAAGAACAGGCCTGTTCCTTGGATGTGAGAGTACCTCAAATTTTTTGAGTCCATATACATAGAAGGAGCTCTAGGATCCTCCTCTGAGGACACCCCGTTGTGGCTGCAAATATCTTCCTGAGAAGGGGGATGGGCTCATGAACTCCTAGGGACTCTCCCAGCATTGGCTCCTTTTCTTCTCATTGTTGGGCCTCCAACAGGTAACAGAGACCTTTCATGATGACAGGATTTGGGAGAGCCATCTTTTTTCCAAATGCAGAATTGATACTTAAAAGGTGGCTATGCAACCCTCGTCGGCATGATGGTGTTGTAAAAAGAACTGAGTTCTCTTGATAAAGTCCTAACATTCTTACTATCATAAAGAGGGACATAATAAAAAGAATCCTAAGGCAGGGGACAGAAGACAGTAACTGCTCTGTCACCAATAAGCTTTGAGACCAAAAGGTCTCTATCCTTCTCGCTGCCTTACTTTACTGATCTGTAAATGGGATTATATTTATTGATTTTTCTACTTCAATGATATTTTCAGAGAATCAAATGATCTAACACCTGTGGGAAATCAAAATTGTTACAAGTATGATACATTGTACAAAACACAAGCAATTGCTACCATATACTTACACACATGAACAAACATAAGATAAATAACACGTGAAGACTAATAGTGGCCCATAGTACTGAATATTATTATTATTACAAATGCAGAACACATAGAAGAACTGTGATGTCTTACCTGTCTTTAAAGAACATTACTTCTCCCCGAATCGTAGTTATAGCATCAAAGGTTAGCTTACTATCACACACTTGTGGAGTTTGTGGGCCTGTTGGCTGGTTGGGATTCTGGGAAGGTCCTAAACAAAATAAAAGACCTGGAGTTAGTTTTGCCTAGTATTGGAAAACTGAACAAACAATGAAAACCAGCTTCTGAAGGGATATAGCTAATGGTCGATTCTTTTTTCTTTTTTTTTTGAGACAGAGTCTCTCTTTGTTGCCCAGGCTAGAGTGAGTGCTGTGGCATCAGCCTAGCTCACAGCAACCTCAAACTCCTGGGCTCAAGCAATCCTAGTGCCTCAGCCTCCCAAGTAGCTGGGTCTACAGTATGTGCCACCATGCCTGGCTAATTTTTTCTATATATATTAGTTGGCCAATTAATTTCTTTCTATTTATAGTAGAGACGGGGGTCTTGCTCTTGCTCAGGCTGGTTTTGAACTCCTGACCTTGAGCAATCCACCGGCCTCGGCCTCCCAGAGTACTAGGATTACAGGCGTGAGCCACTGCGCCCGGCCAGCTAATGGTCGATTTCTTTGGAATAGACTTAAAGACCAGTAGGACATTGTTCATGGCTTTTTCTTTGTACTCACCATATATGGCTTGGATGCCATCAATGTCATCCTGAGCTAGCTGAACATCACCACTGAATGCGTAGGTGGGGTACATCAAAGCCCCAATATCAGTAGAATGAGAGAGTCCAAGGGAATGCCCCAATTCATGAGCCGCAACACGATACAAGTTGTAATCTAAAAGGAGCAACAAATTCACTTGCAATTATTTGAAAAATATTCACACTTGAGGCATTTAGTTAAGGAATAATATACAACTCTACAAGGACTAATGCTTATAATTTGTCAGTGGCTTTTTGAAATATATATATTAATATAACTTTTTGCAAAGGCGGGAGACATGCATTTATTAATAATGAAGAACCATGTTAAAGCCTAAACTCTATCACTGCACTGATACAATTAAAAGACAAACTCAGCTGGCTCTAGCACAGATTAGTAAATCTTGTTAATGATTAGATGGCACATATTATTTCACAGAGAAGCAATAAATTTCTATTAACACTTAATATTTTTTCTTATGTATAAAACTGATAAATGCCTACGGCTGGAAATTTTTGAAAACACAGAAAGCTGCCCCCCTCCTTAATTTCCACATAAGCTTGCTGCTACTGTTAAATTTTCCTGTGTCCTTCTAATAAAAAAGATTCAGTGTATATGCCCACAAGTAAAACATTAAGGTTTTCAACATTTTCATAACAGAAAATTTAAAGTGGCCTGGCCGTCAACACTAAGATGTTGTACTAGCAGAAAGAACCTCTTTTATACTTTTCTAAATGTATCATTATTTTCTGAGTGGCAACAGAAAAATGCATACTTATATGAATACATTCTTTCAGCTACATCAACCAATATTACAATGAACCACAAAGAGGTGGGAGAATTGAGAGATGTGAAACTGGTTGACTTACTTCTGAAATTGTTGGTCCACTGTTCGTCTTCATCAAAATGAGCATCCCCTCCAATACCTGGGCCTGGTTGAAAAGCATGAGCAAGGTTTCCTCCAGGTCCATCAAAGGGAGAATTATCCCGATGATCTGCAAGAAACAATTCAACCAATGTCCCTCTTGGTTCTTATTCAGCCTAACCCAGGAGGGCAAGCATTGGCTTTGTGAGGAGGCCAATAGACTTCCATCAAATGTGACGTAGTTTCCTATTTCCTTAGGCCCATAAAATCAACACGCCCCTTAAACGAGGAATTCCAGCTACAAAGCTGAAGAGCTTTAGGGGCAAGGTAAAGTTAAGGTGAGAATAATTTCATGCTACAGGAAGAGCTTACCTCCCCTGACGAAGGATATCATGATGTCTGCTTGGCCCTCAAAGACTCTGGTGAATGTCAGGGGTGAGGCATTACTCCAGAGTTGAAAGGCTTTCTCAATGGCATGGTCCACATCTGCCCTTGACAAATCTGGTGTGTAATTTTCAATCCTTAGAATGAAAGGAAATAGAGGCACATCAGACTTCATTTATTTATTTTTTTTTGAGATAGGGTCTCGCTTTGTTGCCCAGCCTAGAGTGAGTGCCGTGGCATCAGCCTAGCTAACAGCAACCTCAAACTCCTGGGCTCAAGTGATCCTGCTCCCTCAGCCTCCCAAGTGGCTGGGACTACAGGCATGCGCCACCATGCCCAGCTAATTTTTTCTATATATATTATTTGGCCAATTAATTTCTTTCTATTTATAGTAAAAACGGGGTCTTGCTCTTGCTCAGGCTGGTTTTCGAACTCCTGACCTTGAGCAATCTGCCCACCTTGGCCTCCCAGAGAGCTAGGATTACAGGCGTGAGCCACCGCACCCGGCCCATTTCTTACCGCTGCAATGGGGTATAGCATTCTCACTCTGGTGCTCAGTCTACTTACCTGTAGGTCAGATGTGTTTTCTCCCAACGAGGGTTCCCCTGAGTGAGGACAAACCGTGCCACATCGGGCACCCCACACCTGGGCTGCTTCATCACCTTCAGAGTCTCAGTGTCTGGCTTCCCAGTCACCTTCAGCCCAAAGAATTCCTGCATTTGCTTCAATTTTTCAACCACGGGACCACTGTTTCTCTTCTTTTCAATTTGCTTCCCATCATTCTTCAGGTCGTAGTAGTTTTCCAGATATTTCTGTTAAAAGATAAAATTACTGAAACACTGGATAGGAAATCTTTCTCGTTTTTTGAAAAATTAATAACAATGAGGTTTTCCGTGAAAACAGAGAAACTACTTTTAAAGCTTATGTTTAGATTTCATGATTCTTATAGTGCTTATCATTACTGTAAACAATGCAATTTCAGAGTAGAAATGTCCCTACCGTTAGTTACTACGAAGTCAGAACTTCATAGCAGAGCAGGATTGATAGAGTGAGATTTGCATACTGTTGCAAATCTACAATTTGTAGAGCGAGACTTGCATACTGTTCCTTCGATTCCCTCTCACCTCCAAAGGGAAGAGAAGAATCTATGCATGGCTAGATACATTTGTTGGGAGGGTGCTGTTCCTGACAAAATAAATTCTCT
The DNA here is from genome assembly GCA_008750895.1 of Mirza zaza. Lineage (NCBI taxonomy): Eukaryota > Metazoa > Chordata > Mammalia > Primates > Cheirogaleidae > Mirza > Mirza zaza. Next base: position 80,638 of record VSMD01124551.1, read on the forward strand.
TTGCAGGAAATCCATCCTTAAGTAAACTCCATTATACTATCGTGGAAAAATACAAACGGAAGACATGCATTACAGGCACATGTAATGTGGCATTTACCTGGACTATCTCCACATCTTGCTCTTGTGTTTCCAGAGCCACTGGGAAGCTGTGAGACCCCAGGCCCCAGAGTAGGAGCAACAGCAGAGAAAATCTGGGCATGCTGGTCTTTGTCTTCTTTCTCAGGGCAAGACAACTGATAGCTCCCACCTCTCTGCTGATCCAATATCTCAGCTGAGAAGCTTCCTCTTTATATAGAGAGTACTTGCCCTTCCAGAAAGCTGCAGGCTGTCTGAGTCATGTTTTATAATATCCTCCTGATTAGCAATGCATTGCCTGAGCAATCATCAGAAACGGTGACTCCGAGCAGATTATTTGGGTTTGATTGGTGTTGCAATCTCATGATTAATGTCAAACAGGATGTGTGTGTGAAGGAGACACGCTCCACCATGTAAACAGTTGTTTACCCCAATTCATTTCGATCCTGTTTGAGAAGGGCCCTTGTTACAAAGCCCTTGGCTTTTTTGAAAAATGGATTTTGCTACCTGACTCTGCTGGTCATAAAGTGCTCCAGGTTTCTGCATGTACTTTGCTCCCAGGGCAGAGAATAGAGTTACTATTACAGGGGGGTTGGGGGGAGGTGTCCCATGGCTGTTCAGTACCTGCAGTGACTGAAGCTCAGCTCCTCAACACCTCTGTGGTGTCTCTCTGGAGTTTTGGCCTTTGTTAAGCTACCCGGTACGCTATGGCAATAGCACCATGGTTCCCCTTGATCTTTATTCAGGCCTAAGATTTGAGAGCCTTGCCTCAGAAGACCACTCGTCCACGGGTAGGGTGTGACATGACTCTCTGCTCTGTGTAGACCTTCCCCTTCATCACCATGGAACAAACAGCATCCTTCTCTGAAACCTCTCAGAATGCACCAGGTGAGCAACAGACCCAGTGTGACTCTGGGGTCTTAGTTTTATACATCCTTGTTCCCCTCAATGTGAGCACATCTTTGCTACTTGGGGCTCGGCAGCATTTATTAACTCTTTCATATATGCATTCGTTCATGTAGTTATGCATTCATTCATTCAAAAAATATTATTTAGCATCTCCTGCACATTAAAGTAAATACATGGCCATGCAATGAAAGATGTACATTCATGTATTTATGTTCCACATAAAATTGTCTCAGGTACCACCTTCCCTGCCACTCTTGGGGAGAGAAGCGGATCTATCTCTATGTCTTCCGTCTCCTCATGCCCCACCCTCCTTCCTTGGAAGTGTTTACCTGAGATATGAAGTTAAGAAACACTGGCCTGCGTTCTTCCCCTTCAGCACCCATGGTGTCCCTCAGCATTCTCACAGTGTCAGGTCTGCTTTCTCGGAACTTTTCTCACATCACGGGTTACTGTTTTCCTTGCCATGCCAAGACAATGTCTTATTCATCAGTTATTCTTCAATATATCTTGGATTGATTTGAAAGAACTCATTTCCTCTCTAATCATTTAACCACAACTTCCTCATCCAAATGGAGTAATATGTGAGTTCAAGATGGTAAGAATTGGGAGAATTCTCACGAAAATGAAATCCTCTTCTCACGGTCGTTGTATGGAGACCGAAGAACATTTGCAATGGAAGTGACTGCAGCACAGGCAGCAAAAACAGTAAAAGGGGCTCTTTATATTAGAGTTTGTTTTAAAAGTCAAGGGTTGGCAGACACACTCCAACTGCTGGGGAATCCGGTCAGTGTGAGGAGGTTACCCTCCTAGCTCCACTGAGGCCTGGGAAGCCAGGGTCGCTAGGTTAACTCGGGAGAACAGCGTTGTGACCATCTGGGATTGGGCAATAAACTGCATAAGCTGTCACCCTGGAAGAGGCTCATAAAATGTCCCAACTGGCAAGAGTCTGCATATCCTACTGTTTAGAAGTTTTCAAACTTTTGTAAACTACGGTATCCTTTGCTTAAACAAAATCCCTTTTGGAAAACCGATTTGCAAACCAGATGAAAGCAGAGGTTCTCTGATGGAAGTCAGAAATGGGGCCTTAGAGTCCACCCCCACATGACACCCACATTGTCCTGCCCTTGCTAGCAAAGTCCACCATTTTCTCCAGGTCTCAGTCCAGAGCTATTACCCTAAACACTCACAGTGCTTCATTACATGTCATGGTTGCTGAAGTGGATTGGAAACTGGTTGCATAGAAAAGCTTTTAGTGAAATTTCTTCCTAAAATAACAAAGAATTTTAAATTAAGTTATGGTTAAGCAGCCAGTCTCATAAATTCACATGATCTCCAATCTTGAAATTCCAGTTAGGTATTCCCAGCAGAACTTCTAATATAGCACATATGACTTCTGGGTTAGTGCTAGTGTGTGATTCATTTGAGAGTAAAAAAGAAAACACAAATCTAAAACAGAAATCTGGGGTTGAAATCTTCCCAAATTCTAGCAATGACTAGACTTAGCACAGTTTCTAAGAAGCTCAGAACAAGCTAAACATGTATTTGCTCTTCACATCCAGATGATTTTATTCTTCTGGGATCATCTTCTCCCATAATTCCCTTTTGTATGTAATTTTGTGGAACTCCCTCTACCCCTTATTCCTTGGGAAAATAACAATATTAAGGGGGCTCTCGTGAGTATGGCTGTGTCAACCAACTCCTAACTGTTTCCAGGCAAATTATTTCCATGGTTTTCTTGGTTGTTTTGTGCTGGCTGCTCTGTGAAAGGCCTCAAATATGTTTGCAGTTTTCCATATTAAATTCAATCTTGAAATGGCAATCTTGCTTCATTTTTTTTAGTGCTTGGAAATCAGCCTTTTAAATTTTATAATTACATTTGAGTGTCAGATATTTTTCTATTTTTTTTTTTGTCCTATAGTCTTGAAATAGTATTTAGCCTGAAACTTTAAATATTTAATACTGTGTTGTTTTGTTTTGGAAGTAATATGAGGGGAAAAAGTTGTACCACCCTCTATATTCATCATACATGTGGACACGTGACAGCTTATGGATGACCACTGTTAGCCAGCCACTTAACAGACACCTGGTCTACACTGGTCCCATCAGTCCTCATGGTTATCCTCTAGGTAGGAATGTTTGACCCATCAACCCTGAGTTCTGGGTCACACAGGTTCAGGGGAAGTCATTAGTTGAAAACGGGTCTATGTGATGGTCTAGATGTGTCACACACACACACAGTATAGAGATCTTGCTTCTCTAAAAAAAGAAAGTGTCTGGAGACACAAGGAGCATTACATTAACTCCCTTATGCCCACAATAATGTCCCTATGCTACCACCCTGTCCCTCAGGCCTGAAGGAATCTTCCCCTTCAAGCTACAGCTCAATCTCCCTTATTTTCCTCACCAAACTTCCAGAAATTGTCATTTATATTTACTACCTCAACTTGGTAAGTGTTTGCAAATGATTGTTGAATGAATTAATGAGTGAATAAATCAATGAATAAATCAATACTTAAATGACACTTAAATAAACTATTTCTCATTAAGCTCAATTGTCTGCGAAAAGTTTTATGCCCATGGTTAGGTTTTGATGTCTTTTACTCTCCTAAGACTAAAGTTATTTAAATTATCACAGGAAGAAATTGGATATATCTCCTAATTGGGGATTTTAAATGAAGCACAGCACATTAATTTTTGGTGATTTGTGTGCCATGCCATAATCATTTAGTATCTGATTATTTTGAACACTTCATTAATTTTCTAATAGTATTTTCTCATCTACATAATTTATTAAACACTCTGGAAAATGCTTACAGGGAGTACATTCTGGAAACAGACTTTTGTAGCTACAGCTCCCCTTTAAGGAAGTTCAAACCAAGGGTCCTGCTGGGGCCGAGTCCTGCTTGCACCATAGCTCAGCTGAGACCTGTCGAAACCCTTCTTTCTCTGCCCTCACATCTGTGTGTATGAATTTGAGATCATGAGGAAGCTTAGGACACTGCTATGGGAGTTTGATCATGTGCTCAGAATATGACTTGCTTGTTCGGGAGTCTCTGAGATATATATATATCTTTTATTATAAAATATATAAATATATTTATATATATATCTTTTATATATATACCTTTTATTCTATGATTCAGATTTCAAATTATATTCTGTTGTTGCAGAAGTTTCCTGTATTTATGACAAACTGGAATGTTCTCTAAGCCCAATATACAGCTCTTTTTATTTTCTATTAACTACCCACACCTCAGCTATAACTCTATACCGTGACAGCTGGAACAGTCAGCTGCTTTTCTTTGAATCAGTCAACATTTAACCATTGCTGGGTGAAAGAAACAGAATTTAACATTTACTGGGCTCTCTATACCTTTAATACACATGACCATTTTATCCTTGCAATAATCCTGTGGAACAGTTAGGGCAAATACTATTATTTCTATTTCATAGATGAAGAAACTGTGGCAGCTCTCCAGGATTAAGTCTTTTGTCCAGGTTTTCCCACTGGCAAGTGATGGAGACAGAAACTTGAAAATAGGTGTTTGGTTGCAAAACCAGGTGATTCAGCTCTTAACACAAATGTTTAAACTATGCAGACATTTTTGTGTATCGACATGGGGATATATTTTTTAGTTCTAATAGCAAATTATTGATGAAACAGTCACTGAGACTGCAGAGCCCCTTTTTGCTTAAACTGACTTCTTTACCTGTGATTTCAAGCCTTCTCTCTTCCATGTAAGTGTTTCTTTCTCTTGGCACAGATCTGTGCCCTCATCCTGTGAGCATGGCTGCCCTGTGGGAGAAACTGATGGTCACAGTGCTAAATATTGTCACAACCTGGTACTCCTTGAGCAGCTCCCTTCTCTTTCTCATCAATCTTATTACTTCACCTTCACCTTAACCTTTACCTTGGCCTTGACCTTCCCCCTCACACTGCATTCTCAAATGTTACCACTCACTCCCACATTTGAAAAAGGCAGGTGGCTTTTCCTCAGTTTACATTCTCATCAATCCTTTTTACCATGTGATGCTCAGTCTTGGGAATACTCCTTTCCTTAGCTTGGGAGTTTCTCCACTTTGCTTTTTCTCCCTGTATGTTTCTGATTATTTCCTCTCTTTTGCTGGCATCTCTTCCTTTCCCTTCCTCTTGAATCTAGACAGTCACTAAGGTCCTGTTCTGAGGCCTCATCTTTAATCTCGGACCACTGTTTTTCTAGGACAGTCTCATCTACTCCCACAACTTCAACCAACATCCCCACACAAATTCCTTCCTAAATTGGGGCCCTAGTTTTCTTTTTCTTTAATTTCTATCTCCTAGTTTCAACTGCCACCAGGACACCTCCACCCAGGTATGTCTGGTATCATTTCCTTTTAAACCAGGACTTTTATTCCTCACTTTACTACTTGCTATCTAGTACAGAGCTTCCTAAACCACTGACTTGAGTTCAAATCCCAACTCTGCCAACTACTAGCTAAATGACCCAACTTTTTATGTCTCAATTTTCTCATCTAAAAGATCAAAATAATAGTACTATCTGCCTTAGATGTTTGTTCTGAGACTGAAATAAGAGGATACATGTAAAATATATTAGTACAATGACTGAAAAACAGTGAGCACACAAAAATCAATTGTAAATATTTTTTATGAATAAAGTGCTTCAGTGGTTTCCATTGTCTAGCCAAGCGAATACAAACTAATTGTAACACTCAAGACCTTCCATGCTCAGGTCTAAAAAAGACTTACCAGTTCCACTTCCCACTCATTTGACTCCCTTCCAAACAAACTGAATTGTATCATTTCTTAAATGTCCCTTGCACCATGTTCCCTGCCTTTTCCTACTTTTGATTCCCCTCTATTGCTACTAGTACAATTCTACTCATTCTTCCAGGTCCAATTTAAATGTTACTTCATTGACAAAGTTTTCTGTTTTCTCCCTTTGTGAGATAATTTTACTCTAAATTTTCACACAGCCTTACATTTTCTTAGAGCCCTTTCCAAATTTTCCTGATCTGGACATTGCTTTCCTAATAGAAGGTAATTTGTTGAAAAAAAAAAGGCAAGTGTTGTATTTCTGTTTGTGTCTCTGCCCATTCTCCAGGGCTTATGAGGTTGCTTTGTACAAACGTGCTCAACATGGAAAATGCCAGGTTAAATTCAATAGGAAAAGTGGCACATTATACTTCTGAGGGTAAGGGTCCCTTCTTTTAAGGAAGAATTCTTTCAATTTTCAAGACTAAGGGAGAACATAGTCACTATGTGTGTTGAAATGGTTAAACCCAAGGAACCATACTGAAGTCCCAAAGAATATTATATTTATCAGATTGCCATAGTATATGTAGACAACAACATATTAGTTAAGTATTCCTCTGATCTTTGTATAAACAATTTAAATACATATAGGCTTAACTCACTCCCACTTAATAACCAGGTCTAATATGTAAGGTGTCAGGCTACATGTTAGGAATTGCAAAAATAATCAGACACCAATTTTGCTCTCAGAAACTAATTTTCTCATGAAATGGATGCAGCCTAATTATTGTAAAAATTATTATTTCTTCAAGTAGCTGTTAAAATTTTAGGTGTAGATGAACACAGATGCAAAAATTCTCAACAAAATGCTAGCAATCTGAATCTAAAATCACATCAAAAAGATAACCTCTACCACAATCATGTGGGTTTTATACCATGGATATAAAGATGTTTCAACATATGCAAATCAATAAATGTGATTCACCACATAAACAGAATTAAAAACAAAAGCCATTCATGATCATCTCAGTAGATGCAGAAAAAGCATTTGATAAAATCTAATATTCTTTCATGATAAAAACCCTCAACAAAGTAGGCATAGAAGGACCACACCTCAAAAGAATAAAAGCCATATATGACAGACCCACAGCCAACATTGTACTCAATGGGGAAAAGTTGAAAGCATTCCCCCTAAGAACTGGAACCAGACAAAGATGCCATCTTCCACCACTTCTATTCATCATAATGCTGGCAGTCCTCACTAGAGCAATCAGGCAAGAGAAAGCAATAAAGGGGCATCCAAATTGGAAAAGAGGAGCTCAAACTATCCCTGTTTGCTGATGATATGATCTTATACCTAGAAAACCCTAAGGACTCCTCCAAGACTGCTGGATTTGATAAATGAATCCAGTAATCTGAACTCTCAGGTTACAAAATCAATGTATACAAATGAGTAGCATTTCTATGTGCTAATACTAACCAAGCTGAGACAAATTAAGAACTCAATCCCATTTATAATAGCTGCCAAAAAAAAAAAAAAAAAACCAACCTAGGAATATACTCAATCAAGGAAGTGAAAGATCACTACAAAGAGAACTACCTAACATTGATAAAAGAAATCATAGATGATATAAACAAATGGAAAAATATCTCATGCTCATGGGTTAGAAGAATCAATATTGTTTAAATGTCCATACTTCCCAAAGTAATCTACAGATTCTATACAAATACTATCAAAATACCAATATCGTTTTTCACAGATTTAGAAAAAACAATCCTAAATTTCATATGGAATTGAAAAAGAGCCTGAATAGCCAAAGCAATCCTACATAAAAAGAACAAATCTGGGGGAATCACATCACCTGACTTCAAACTATACTGCAAGGCTATAGTAAGCAAAACAGCTGGTTTAAAAGTAGACACATAGGGCCGGGCGTGGTGGCTCGTGCCTGTAATCCTAGCACTCTGGGAGGCCGAGGAGGGTGGATAGCTCAAAGTCAGGAGTTCGAAACCAGCCTGAGCAAGATCGAGACCCCATCTCTACTAAAAATAGAAAGAAAATAATTGGCCAACTAAAAATATATAGAAAAAAATTAGCTGGGCATGGTGGCACATGCTTGTAGCCCCAGCTTCTTGGGAGGCTGAAGCAGAAGGATCTCTTGAGCCCAGGAATTTGAGGTTGCTGTGAGCTAGGCTGATGCCATGGCACTCTAGCCAGGGAAACAGAGTGAGACTCTGTCTCAAAAAATATATATATAAATAAATAAAATAAATAAATAAAAGTAGACACATAGATCAATGGAACATGATAGAGAACCCAGAAATAAAACCATATACCTACAACCAACTGATCTTCAACAAAGCAGACAAAAATATATACCAGGGAAATGACACCCTATTCAATAAATGGTGGTGGGAAAATTGAATAGCTAAATGTAGGAAGAATTAAACTGGATCCCTATCTCTTACTGTATACAAAATTAACTCAAGATGGGTTAAAGACTTAAATGTAAGACCTAAAACCATAAAAATTCTAGATGAAAAGCTAGGAAAAACTCTTCTTAACATTGGCCAAGGTAAACAATTTATGAGTAGACCCCAAAAGCAAATAAAACCAAAACAAAGATAAATAAATGGGACTTAATTAAACTAAGTAGCTTCTGCACAGCAAAAGAAATAATCAACAGAGTAAATAGACAGCCTACAGAATGGGAGAACATATTCACAAACTATACATTTGATAAAAAATTAACATCCAGAATCTAGAAGGAATTCAAACAGATCGCCAAGAAAAAAAAATGCCATTAAAGAGTGGGCAAAAGACATGAGCATTTTTCAGAAGAAGAGAAACAAATGACCAACAAACACATGAAAAAATGTTCAACATTACTAATCACCAAGTTAAATGCAAATTAAAACCACAACGAGGTACCACCTTACCCCTGTCAGAGTGGCCATTATATAAAAGGCAAAAAACAATAGATGTTGGCACCAATGCAGTGAAAGGGAATACTTATACTCTGTTGGTGGGAATGTAATTTAGAACAACCTCTATGGATAATTGTATGGAGATTTCTCAGATGACTAAAAGTAGATCTACCATTCGATCAGAAATCCCAATACTGGGTATCTAGCCAAAGGAAAAGACGTCATTATATCAAAAAGACTCCTACACTCATATGTTCATCACAGCACAATTCACAATTGCAAAGATATGGAATCAACCCAAGTGCCCATCAACTGATGAGTGGATAAAGAAAATGTTATATATATACACATACACACATACATACATATATACATACACACACATCATGGAATGCTACTCAGCAATAAGAATGAATGAAATAATGTCATTTGCAGCAACTTGGATGCAAGTGTAGGCCATTATGCTAAGTGAAGTAACTCAGGAACAGAAAACTAAATACTGCATGTTCACTTATAAGAACATGAGCTATAGGTAGACATGGTCATACAGAGTGGAATAAGAGACATTGCAGACTCAGAAGAGGGAGGGTAGAAGGTGGGTAAGGGATGAAAAATTACCTGTTGTGTACAATGTATACTATTTGAGTGACAGGTACACTAAAACGCAGACTTCACCACTATACAATTCATTAATGTGACAAAAAACAATTTGTATTCACTAAATCTATTGAAATAAATTTAAAAAATTAAAAATTAAAATTTTAAGTGTAATTTCTATTATGCCAATGAATATTTATGTGGGCATATATCTCCAAGATTATTATGGAGAACAACAGAGAAAATAAGATTCAAAATGCAAGTATGTGCTTTCCAGAAAATTTATCCAAAAATTTCTTAATGGCCAAAACAATTGTAACCAAAGTCCCTTTTTTACTACTCATCTAAGCATGCCTCCTTTAGTTCTGGTAGTTAGTACCAATAACACATCTTGTCATGTTGGCATCTGTTATATCAGTTGGATTTTCTTGGATGGGTAAGTGGAGAGGGACTTAAGGGATCTGTGTGGTCAGACAACTGGCTGGACTATTTCAACAAGTCCTGCCTGAGACAGTCCTCTGTTGGGTCCTACAAAGCTTTTGAAAGTGAACCGCTTGAGAGAACGAAAGTGAACGGCTGTACACCAAAACATCAATAAATATTAGTTGGGATTTGGCATAAGGCTGAGGACATGAGACTAGTTGATTTCAGACTCACATAGGACATTGTAGAGAATTTTGGAGATTCATTACATTTCAGAAAAGAGACCTTTGAAATGACTCATAAAAGTATTTAATCTTAGAGCCGGGTGGTGTGGCTCATGCCTGTAATCCTGGCACTCTGGGAGGCCAAGACAGGAGGATTGCTTGAGCTCAGGAGTTTGCAACCAGCCTGAGCAAGAGTGAGACCCTGTGTCTACTAAAAAAAAAAAAAAAAAAAAATAGAAAAAATTAGCTGGGTGTCATGGCACACGCCTGTAGTCCCAGCTACTTCAGAGGCTGAGGCAGGAGGATTGCTTGAGCTCAGGAGTTTGAGACCAGCCTGAGCAAGAGTGAGACCCTGTCTCTACTAAAAAAAAAAAAAAAATAGAAAAAATTAGCTGGGTGTCATGGCACATGCCTGTAGTCCCAGCTACTTGGGAGGCTGAGGCAGGAGGTTTGCTTGAGCCCCGGGGTTTGAGGTTGCAGTGAGCTATGATGATGTCACTGCACTCTACCCAGGGCAACAGAGTGAAACTCTGTCTCAATAAAAAAAAAAAAAAAAAACAACATTAATCTTACATATCAATTGAAAAGGTAGTCAATTTCTGCTTTCCCATTTCATATTAATGGTCTTCAAAGTTGAGGTAATATAATAATATTATTTTCCATATAAATCACATGCAACGAGAACAGTAGCTGGCACAGCATAGCAGAATAAATGCTAAATAAGAGTGAGATATATTGTTCGTATTATTTTTTATGCTGTAGCAACTAAATTCAATGTAAGGTAAAGTACAGAGATAGCCATCTCCTGTCACCCCCAACCAGGTTCTGTGGAGGGCTGGGTCTGGTGTAGGTTCTGTATAGAAGCTGGAGAAAGACAGTGCCCTTCCTTTAGGCACCACCTGGTTCTCCTCCCTGGCCTTGGTGTCCAGGCCACACAGCTTTCAAAAATAGAATGCCTGTAGTGGATAGGAGACTGTGTACAGACAGGATGACACGGGCATCATGGTTTTTAGAGAAATCTTCTCTAAGGATTATTGCCAGAACCCCTCAGAAGGCTCTCTCCTAATAGCTACACAACTAGAGCTTCTGTTTGTTTTCTTCCCTGACTTTGGGGCTGAGCTTCAGGTCATAGAATCTCCCTCAAGTCCTCCAGAGTCTTCTGTCTCTTAGCTCTACCAGGGCCCTGCTGTCAAGGTTGTAAGAGCAAATCCACATACTCATTTACACAGGAGGTTAGCACAGTCTCTGCATAAAAAGGGACCAGTGGGTGTTATACAATTTACTTACACACATATATGGATCTTCATGACTCAATATCTGATAATAGACATCTCCATATAACTATATATGTATACATACTTAACACAGTGCCTACAAAAAATATATTAGTGTAATTTTATATATAGTACGTGTCATGGATAATATATTGACATATAAAATTATAACTTTCTTCCAAGTTTTCCCCTGTCCTTGCCAAGAGCTACGTGGCCCCTAGTCTTGGAGGTGTCTTCAGGACTGAAATCAAAAGCTACCTGCAGATAATATCTCTTTCCAAGTTTAGGGAAAGCCTGAGCTCCTTTGAGGAGGTTATGCCATGTGTCTTCAACTAAGAGGGGAAAGGAAAGAGGTTTGGGGCAAGGACAAGAGACGATGAAATATCCTTAAACTAGGAAGTGGAACATTTTGGCAGTTCTCACCGAGCATAGAGACACATGCTCCACTTTCAGCTTCTTGGAAGCTCCTTGGGGTGGTTGTGAGGTGGGCCTAGGGAGGCTGGATCCCTTACAGCTGGATCCTTAGTGTAAATGAGGAAAAGGTGAAACTCAGATATTACCTTCTCCAAGACTCCAGTAGGTGGCAGAGTGGAGATTTAAACTCGGGGCTGTCTGATTCCCAAGTCGTCTCATAAGTTCCAGTACCAGTGCTTTGTGCATAAAACAATGGCTTTCTAGTTATAGTGAGTGTGGATATCTTGTACGTGGGGAGGAGAGGTATAGTGGAATCCTTTTTCAAGCACCCACCAAAGGATGTGATAGACAAAGTGCAGGACTTGGAATCAAAGGAAATAGGTTTGAATCAACAGCTGAGCAACCTTAGATATTATCTGCAAAAAGGAAGTAATAATCCCTAGCCCATTTATTTATTTATGATATGATTGAACTGGCAAGTACTTTGTAAATTGAATGACTACATGTTGTTATTATTACCTTTTGACCTTTAAGACTGTCCCCATGATCAGGTTCTACATAGCAATAAAAAGTAAAAAGAGGAATTCTCCAAGATGCAACTCATTTTCCTAGTCTATATTTAGTATTTTCTTGAACTGAAAAGAGAAATGAAATTTTGCCTTAGAATATTAACCCAAATACTATCTGTATGCATGTATTAAAAATTCTATATATTCCCATCAATTGATATTCCAAGAAACTTGATTGCAAATGTAGAATTATCAGATCCAAAATTTAGAACTGGAAACAGCATTCTGGTGTGAAAAAAAATATGATTTTTGTGTAAGACAGATTTGGATTCAAAACCTGATTTTGCAACTTTTTAGACCTATAATTTTGGGCATATCAACCTTTCAAATATTCTGTTTTCTCACCTTCTAGTGGAAATAATATTAAGATCTGGCATAATCGTTTGGGGGATAATTAAATCCCCAAGTGCAATGAACATCATACTTGTCATATAATAGCTGCTCATAGAATGTTAATTTCTCTTCTAGTGGAAAGACACCAAAAACCACCTACTTTATCCCTCTTACACTGGATATGAAAAAATTGAACCCCGAAATGTTTTTATTTCATTGGAAACAAAACAATTGGAACCATGGTTCAAGTGTCTTGATGAGAATGTTTTGATACACTAAATATTGATACTAAATGATTATCTATAATGTAAATTATATATGATTCTTAAGGGAATTATTATTATGCAATGAGGTAAAGCAAGTCAATTGGAATATAATTTTCTGCTGAATGTACATGATAAACCAATATAATGAGTTACCGCCCTTATTAATTTTGGAATCTTGCCCAGGAAGCAGCTGTAGTGTAAGGCATTACATCATCATCATTGGCATCACTTTCATTGTTAGGAGCTGAAGTCTGATTCCAAGAAGGTGGTAAATTCCTTTGTTGCATATATTATGGTCAGGAAGTCACGTATCATACATATCATACCTTTAGTTTTATCTTACGGAAGGGAAAATTTTCCCCTTAATCAAGCTGAGGAGGTTTTCTTGATAATATGATCATATTAAGTATCAACTTCCTATTATTCTGTGACCTCTTATTTATCAGGACCATACCCCAGGGTGGAATCTTCCCCAGAGGAGCTTTTACCTACTGACCTACAGTAGGGTTAAGTGACTAGCTTGGATCCTCGAGTACCTTTCTCTGGGAAATCCTTGGAAGGCCAGGTTGCCCATCCCCCTGTATTTTTTGCCACTTTTTGAAGCATCTTTAATCTATTTCAGAGTTGCTTTAGAAGTTTTCTTTGCATGCAGAGTTAGCTGAGTAAGTTAATAGTTTGATTTGTTGTTTATAGCCTGACTACTTTCAAAAGAAATTTGCTGCTGCAATGGAATAGTCATTTGCTAACTGAATTAATTAATATGCTTTGGGGAGAACTTTCTCAGTTGTAACATTTATTTAATTAAATTTGTTGTGCTTAATCATATAATTAGCACATGACTTCATATTCTTCCCTCTACAATATAACTCAGAAAAGACCATCTTTACTGTAGTCAAACTCATTGTGATTCCCCAAATATGCTATGTTCTTTCATTTTCATGCCTTGGCATACGCCATTCCTTTCCTGTCTGCACTTGGCCTGGTAGACTCTTACTTCTTACGTCTAGGATCAAGCATTGCTTCCTTCCCAAACTTCGTTCATTCCACAAAAGTTTAATAAGCACTGAATAAGTCACAGGCACGGTGCTGGGCACCATCTGATGTGCCCATGTAGGGCGTATTTGGGGGGACAGTTACAACGTGCTGCCTGTTAATGGATGCACATAAGAGAAAGAATGAACCAGCCAGAGGGCAGGGAGAGAGGTCGGAGAACACACTGCAGAGAAGGTGACACTTGAGCTGGGTCTTCAAGAACAAGTCAGCTGGGAGAAAGGCATGATTGTTTTCATCAGGACCCATTTGATTAGGAGGAATGGCAGAGTGAGTTAAAGTGAGGATTATTTTTAAGAATCAGAGGAATCTCATGGAACCCATTCATGAGAGGTGCTTTGAAGGGAGAGGTGGGTGGGTGGGTAGAGTTAGATTTCTCCAACTCCCCCACCCCCCACTAGTTTCTCACTGGTCTCTGTCCTGTTTCTTGCCACTCAGACACTGCCCAGCACCTGAGTGGGGCAGAGCATTTGACTGTTGCAGTTCAGCCAGGTGCATGAATGATTTCTGGACATGTCTTGGCTAGTCTAAATGTGAATAACAGGCTGTAAGGGCTTCTTACTGCTTTTACTTATTTTACTGAATAACTTATTTTCAGTACGGAAATCTGGGTTGTGACATGCAGATGTGACATGATGAGGAACAACCAACACCTGCAGACAACTTCACCCCCAGGAAGCCCCAGGAAGCTTGGGTTCCAGGAGACAGTTTAACGCAGACAACGATTAAATCAGGGCTGTTCTCTTCTCCTCGTGGACTACTGGCTTCACCATGACATGGCATTTTCCTCTGCCCTGCTGGGATCCCACAGCCAATGCCACCTATTCCCTGAAGGTCTACGGCTTGCCAAGCCCCTCTTAATTTATGTCTACGCCTAGAATCACTTTGTTGCAAGATAAATTACAGTAAATTTATAATAAGGAACTTGGAGAATCTTATGTAATCCAATCTCAGGACAGCCTAATTGAGAAATGGGGAGATTACAGGCACTCTCTTTCTATTTCTCTGTATGTCTCTCTTTCCTATATGTTCTTAGCTTGAATGTTTCCTCTATTTTTCTCTTTCTGTAGACTTCATCAAGGTTGATGTTCCCCTATAACACCAGCCAGAGCATGACTTTGCCTTTCCATGGTCCTAATTCTGGGTCCAATTCCAGGTGATCTTATAAATCAAGTCCCCCACATGGGCTGACTATGTGTTCTGAATCTGTCACTTCCAATTTTTGGAGAGAGCACCTCTTTCTCTGTTTATTCTTGTGTCCGTCTCTAATTCAATCAGCTATGGCCACAACTGGGGTCTGCTGGTACAAACACAGTTGCCTAGGTCTGCCACATCCATGGGAAATTTAGGAGACATGTCCAGAGAAGGGAACACAACTGGGCATGCACGCCAAATATGTCATCCACAATGTTCCAGGCAGTGGGTACCGTGAACTTGAGGCCAGAAGGAAGAAGGAAGCTAGGTATATATAGGGAACTTCAAGTGGTTCAACATGGCTAGAGTGTAGCATTTGGGGTAGGACATAGTGAGAGGTGAGATAGAGCAGTGGCCAGGGCTGAAATTATGCAGGGCCTCCACACCCTGCTAAGGAGTGGAAGGAGCTAAAACATCAGGCTCCTTCTCCCCTCTCGGCCTTTACACGTGCTATAGACCCTCTATCTGGAGGAGCTACAAGCCCTCTTCTCCGTGATTTACTAAGTATTTGCTCTTTGGGTCTCAGCTTAAATAAATGTACCTGCTCTGAAATCCTTCCCTGAGCTCCCAGCACTGTTTAGTTGCTGTGCGTTTCCCCAGCTCTGCGCCTGCGTGAAGTAGCGCTCTCGTTCCACCACGGCCTGCTTGCCTGTTCATTTTCTGTCTCTTCCACTGATTATAAGCAGGACCGCTGTCTGAATGTATCTTTAACCCTAACGCAGTGCCTAGCAATAACAGACATTTAGCAAATGTCTGTTTAAGGAATGAATAAATCAATGCAGGAACGAGATGGACCCAAATCAAGCCACGAGCAAGCACCCTTTTTCTTGCTTGAAATTTAAGTCGGTTTTGCTTCTCAGTCCAGCTGGAGCTCTCTCAGCCTCTAGTCCTTGAGGAGTACAGGGCCTCCTGCAGGTTTTCTGGTCTCAACCCTGGGAACTGGATAAATAGTCTCTCCAGACACCTCTCTGCTCCCTATTCCCTGCCTGCTTCCTATAGGATCAATCCAGATTATTTTCCTAATGTGACTCTGTGTTTTGTCATCTTAATCCTTTCTCTTCTCCACTAGCTTCTCCCTCATTTCCTCCCTTGCCCTGCTGAAACACTCCTCCACTCATCATCACCTGCTCACTCTTGGACCATCTGTCAGGGCTCACACATTCCTGTTCCAAACCGTCTATTCCACCAGCACATCGCCTCCTCTCTGTGTCAGACACACAAATGTACAGATATCATAATTCACACTATCGATTTGCACAAACAGCAAAAACAGGCAATCTGAAATTATAAATTATAATACACCTGCTAACTTGTTTTACTTCATTAGTGATTGTGATGCTGCATTCTTGTACTACAGAAGAGTGGTCAAATATCAACTTATTTTGCATGCGTTCTGTAGCTCAATATTGTAGTGCCCCAGGGCACAATCCTTGGATTGCTTCTCTTCTATATAAACTCTGTTGTCAAACTCACCTAGTCTCAAGACTTTAAAACCATCTATTATATATGTTGATAACTCCCAACTTTGTGTCTCCAATCCAGACCTTCTCCCTCAACTGCAGAATCATATATACAACGCCTCTACTTGGATGCCATATAAACATCTTAAACATGCCACACATCCAAAATCCAACTTCTGATCCTTCCCCTAAACCCTGCTCCACCCACAGCCTTTCACATCACAGGTGATGGCAGCTTCATCCTTCTAGCTGCTCACTTCAAAAGACTTGGAAACCTCTCTTTTTCTCACGCTTCCTGCCAGTCCATCATTAAATCCTGCTAGTTCTACCCCCAATATATCCTTCTCACCATTTCTCACCACTTCCCTGCTCCCGCCCTGGTTGGAGCCAGCATCCTCTCCTCAGCGGAATACTCTACAATAGCCTCCTCAGAGGTCTCTGTGCACCCACACTTTCTCTCCCAGATCTAATAGAAGAGTGCAAGGGGCTCTTCTGCTCTGTACCTTCTGGTAGTCCCTCTTTTCACTCATAGTGGAAGCCCAGGTGTGTCCATTGGCTCATGTCCCCCTGCATGATTTGCTCCCACCTCAGCTCTCACCTCTGGCACTTCATCTTCTAGTACTCCCACACCCTCACATGCCTTCGTTGCTGTAAGCCAGGCATCCTCAAACTACGGCCCCCGGGCCACATGCCGCCCACCGAGGACATTTATACAGCCCGCCAGGTGTTTTTGCCACCGCTGCCTGTCCTGCTTAGCAGCCGACTCGTCCCAGGTCCACAGTGCACACTCTCCAATAGTCTGAGAGAGAGTGAACTGGCCCCCTGTTTAAAAGGTTTGAGGACCCCTGCTGTAAGCAGTCCTCTCATTGTTCTTTGAACATCTTGAGCACCCTCTACCTTGGAGTTCTCCACTACAGCGGTTCTCTCTGCCAGGAGTGCTGCTCTTTCCCTGGACTCACTTGGCAAACTCTCTCGCCTCCTCCAAGTCTCTGTTGAGATCTCACTTTCTCCGTGAGGCCCACTTTGACCACCTTATTTAATACTGTAACCCATCCTTGCCCCCATCTCTTTTCACTGGCAAATCCCCTCACCCCACTCCACCTTTTTAAAATTTTCCCTGGCACTTATCTCCTTCTAATATGTGATATAAGGTATTTATTTGATGTATTTATTGTTTATTGTCTATCTCTCTTGTTTGAATGTTAAGTTCTAAGAAGACAAAGATCTTTGTTTTGTTCACCAATTTATCTGAGCTCTTAGCAATGTGCTTGGCATATATAGTGAGTGCTTAGTCAATATTGCCAAAAGAAAGAATGAATTAATGAATGAATCAATATCTCCTATCCTGTCTTCCTTTTATATTTATCTACATATCGGTGGTATCATTCCCAAATTGTGAGCTCCCAAAAGTTAGAAAGGATTTCTGACCATATTTAGCAGAACAGGATTTTGACCTAAATTTCTGCAAACCGTAGTCTCATGGTTATGACTCTCCTCATCAGTTGACCATTCATTCACAAGGATGTACTTTGAGTCTGATTAGTCATAAGACTGATGTGGGCTGAGAGCACCAAGAAAAAACCTATTTCATCTACCTCAGAGTCAAAGGGTAACACTTTATGACTTTGGAGGAAAAGAAATTCAAAAGAAGTTCACATTCAGAAAAATTTAAGGATTAAATTGTCATTTTTCAGATGAAGAAGATGTCAGGCATATTGGTTCAATATTCTGTGGCAGATACTACAATATTTTCATGCTTTTAAAAATCCATTTGTGGTCTCACATGTCACATGTTATTTCAAGAGTGTGGAGGTCCCACACAATGTTCTTTTATGAGTCACCATGGTTTTTCCTGTAGTAACAGATTTTGCAGTGGTTTTGTAATGGATTTATCTCAATTGAGAAATTATCAGCTATTCTTCAATTATGAAATAGTTACTTTACTTATGAATAGGCACTTAAGTGCACATGACTGTTTTATTCCCAGACAAAAATTCCTTAGATAAATGGAAAAATAATATAAAATGGCACTTAAAGGATCTTATCAAAATTGTGAGCCTAGACTTTTTAATGTCTGTGTAACATATCCACTCCTAAGTCACCCCAATTTATCTCTTTGACTCAACCTGCTGCACTGAGACACTTATTCTGTTTCTTTTCCAACTCTTCCCCTATTACCTCAGTCAGTCTTTGTCTCTTTTGCTGTTAATCACATTCGTAGATCAATTCATGTCAACATGAAAAGTACAGAGGCAGCAGAGTGGGTGTAATAACATAAGCTTGGTTTCAGACAAGATAGATTAGATATCTGGCTCTGCCATTTACTATCCGCACGACATTGAGGTTGTTGCACAACCTCTCTGTAATTGCCAATATTTGTAAAATGGGTTTAATAATATTTACTTTGTAGGTGAGAATTAAAAGAAATAATATGTGTAAAGCATTTGTTTCCCTTCTGTGCTAAAAAACAGGACTGGTAATATATGTCAGCCTTTCAGTTGAATTTGTTAATGTCTAAGGGGGCCTATTTTTTTCATTCTTATTAATACTTAGAGCTTTACTCATATTATAGTTTATATTCAACTTATTAAAGAGTTAGATCTTAAGTTTTCTTAAGACTTCAAATTCAATTTGCTAATCTTGTTATTCTGTTTATTAATCTAGTATATTTGTATAAAAATAAGTATAATGCTTTTCACTAGCTCTTTGATGAATAGTTGATTCATAACAATTAAAATAATGAGTTATTTTTAACAACTTAATGCTATTTGCATTCATAAGTAATATTTTTATCAATACATCAAATTGTAATTATGAGGTTAATGTAGGTAATTCTTTCAAATAATGCAAATCTATTGTGCAGGCTTAAAGTCCAACAGAGTATTTCTAAGCACTTAAGTAATGCTTATTAGAGTAATAAATCAAAGAATTAAATGCCTTAAATAAAATTTTCATAAACTTTTCAAACATCTTAAAAACAGAGAAAAACATTCAAAATAGCAGAGTGACTACAAAGAATAACACAGCATAATAATTTTACTTAAACAACTAAGTCTCAATATTATATTACTATCATTATCCTCCCTCTCCTTCTATCTCTATCTCTCTCTATATATATTCCTTCCAGAAGTGGCTAATTTGTTCCTTAAACAAAGGGAAGATAATTACTATTTCAGGTCCTCTATAGCCTCTAAAGTTATACATGCAGATTTTTATCAGTGATTGTAAATCAAGACCAAGAACATTTGTGCTGCTTCTGAGATGATTCTACCCAAATCACAGTTTAGCAAGTTCAACAAGCTGGACTTTCTCATAATTAAGCCCTGCCAACTTCTTCAATTTTACAGAAAACTACTTTCGTAAGTTGTTCCTGCCAGACTTGGGTAGATTCAGTGTGCTCTTCTCACCTTCACAATAGGATTATATTAATAACTAATCTCCATGTTGCTTAATTTTTGATGACAGGCTTCCAAGATTATGACCCATACGTTCACCGACGGATGATTCTGTACCTTCTTTATCTTTTATTTTCTTATGTGTGTCAAACCCATCATTCTGTTGGTTTATTGCCAAGTCCCAGCCTAATTCCCAGCTGTTGCTTTCCTTCTCCTCCACCCAATCTGGTGTCACTGGATCATTTCCTGTAAATGCAAACGTACTCTAAATTTCCAAGAGCCAAGGTGGCCCAAGGCAAGAGGAATCCAGCCAGCTATTGAACATCATTCTGGGATTCAGCATTGCGTCACCATTAGGTCTGGTCTCGTCCTGACATGGGCTACAAGTCTTGTCTCTGGTGCTTAGCCTCTGGTTGGTGTCAAACCAGAGAGAAGGACTTGTCAGCACACAAACACACACCAGGCTTTCTGAAACAAGACTGCTTGGGGGAATTTACAGATGGCAGTAGTAGCTGGTGTGAGGGTCCCTGTTGTCCTTTGTAATTTGGGCTAGTACATGGGAATTTAGCAAGGCTAGAAGTCAGACACAGATAGGAGAACCAAGGCCCTTGGGTTGTGGAGATTTTAAACTGCAGGACTGAGGAAGAACCAGCCCCATTCTGGGCATGCAGTATGATGTAGCAGAACCTCTGTTTCAGAACAGAATCTAAACTGTATAAGGTAAAGTCACCCAGGCTGATATCTTAAACAAAATAAGAACATGATCTTTGAAACCAGAAAGGTATAAAATTAGGTCCTGGCTATGGTACTTTCTGTGCTGCCATGGCAAAGCTACTGAATCACTCTAAACTTACATTTCCACATGATCGAGACAAACCCCCAACCCAACAGTTAGTATGAGGACTAAATGAACCATGCATATCAGGCCTCTAGTCTAGTGCCTGGCACAAAACAGGTGTTCAGTAAGTAAAAAGTTATTTAGTTCCCAACCAAGCAAGAACGTGCATAAGAACTATGAATCAGGTCTGACGGTATAAAGAAAATAATTTTTGCTTCCTTCTCAGCCCAACGTCTCCTGCACCACTTATTTTCATGTTCTCACCTCCCGATTTCTCTCTTTGTGGTGGATGGACAGAGTTGTGACCTCAGTATCTTTCCCCTCACCTCACTATGTACCAACGTGGCTGGTGTGGAATTGACTTCTCCTTGCCATGGTGACAGGTCTAGGATGACCACCTTCTTAGAGATGGTCCAAGCAGGGGGAACTTAGAGAACTGTCCTTTCATGGCTGGGGTGGTGCTTTATGTAAGTACAATGCCTGGATGCTATACAATGCAGTTGTTTTGCTACCATGAGTGAAGCCAGCCTGCAGGTAAAACTGACGCAAGAGTGTCAAGAATAGAGTGATGGAGCCAGAGCCCTGATCCCAATGAAACTAAAACATGCTTTGTGCAGTACTTTTAAGAAATGTGAACTAGTAAACTCCTTTATTTTTAAACCAGTTGGAATGTTCTGCTACCTATAACCAAAGGCACCCTGACTTATCAACTTTTCTACCAACTTCGGAATTCAGTTCCATCACTTCACCAAAACATGGCTGTTGTAAAAAGCATCCAACTGCTCTCACATCTGAGAATCCAATGGAGTTTTCCCGACCCTCTATCTCTGCTCAGCCTTTGAAGAACACATGGTTTCATCAGACAGGCAAGCATGCTTAGTAATAGGCAAGCATGCTCAGTAACACTCACTGTGGCATTCGATGTTACAGCAAAATATTGAAAATAATCTACTGATGCATATAATTTTATTTTTTATTTGTTTTATTATTATTATTATTTTGAGACAGAATCTCACTCTGTTGTCCTGGCTAGAGTGCCCTCGCGTTAGCCCAGCTCACAACAACCTCAAATGCCTGGGTTCAAGCAATCCTCCTGCCTCAGCCTCCTGAGTAGCTGAGACTACAGGCATGCACCACTATGCCCGGCTAATTTTTCTATATATTTTTAGTTGTCCAGCTAATTTCTTTCTGTTTTTAGCAGAGATGGGGTCTCGCTCTTGATGAGGCTGGTCTCGAACTCCTGAGCTCAAACCATCCACTGGCCTTGGCCTCCTAGAGTGCTAGGGCCGGGCCTGTGTTTTATTATTTTTATGTTAACTATAAAAATAATAGTTTTATGTTGTTTATTTAAGAAGATATAATATGTATACATTATAAAATTATATTCTTTATATAATATTCATATTTATTTCAAATATATTTATTTTTGATTATTTGATTATGCCTTTTGTTTTATTTTAACATTTTATTTCTTTGATATATGCATTTATTTGATGCATACATTTATTTATTCGATTCCCAACAGGGAAATGAATAAACTGCATATTTATTCCACTGGACGCTGCACGTGGCAGAGCGCTGCAGCCCGGGCGGCCGGGGAGGGGCGCAAGACTCCGGGAAGGGCCGGGCCAGGTTGGTCCAACCCGGGTCCACCCCGGCGGCTCCAGCTGCCACCCCGACCAGCCCCAGGGTGCCTTTCCTCCCCCGGGAGGCGGGGCCGATGGTGGGCAGGGGGGCCGCGTCCGCGTCTGGGGGGCAACTCTTTGGATTCAAGATGACCAACGGAAAAAAAACCTTTTCCCAAAAGAGTTCGACTTTTGAGAGCCAAAGAGACTTAATAGTGAAGGCACGAGATGAGTTCATTCCAAGTTGGAAACAATATGAAGCGTGTGTGCAAGCTTTGGAGGCAAATGCACCGATCTTAAAGCCAGAGATGAAAAACTAAAGCGACAGCAGCGAGAGTCCCCTCCCTGGGGGTGGGGTGGGGGGGACTTCCTTGCAATGCCCTGGCAGCTGGAGGACACAAGCGATGGAGAGACAGTGCACTGCTCAAAGCCAGTACCTCGAGCAAGACTAGCTGCCTGGCATTGCCCAATGGGCAGTGATCGAGCCAGCCACCAACTTGTTTTTCCTAAAATTGAAAGGAGAACTGGCACAGACCATGGCAAGCTGCAACGAGCCTGAAAGGACGCAGTGCTTGGAATTTAGGCCTGGTGGGTAAACTCTCTAGTCCAGGCTTCCCTGACGTTCCTGCTGCCAGGAATCCCCAGCGGGGCAGCCTAGTACTCATTTCACACCAACACTGAGACTTTTTGAGAAAAGGGGAAAAAAAGAAAAAGCCACCCTCGTATGATCCGGCTTGTAATGGCTAATGTGAAATGTAGCAAGTGAGCACTTGCCTTTTTCCTCTTCCCTCTCCTTGTTTCACAGGCCTGATGGTGTCACACTATGCCCAAGAAGCAGCCACCTCCAAAAAATACTCCCCTTCTAGAAACCTGTAGACGCTTGAGAAACGTTTCTGTTTGAAGAAAATAGGAGAAATAGAAGTCTTAAGTCTATGGCACACTGTGTCTTCAAACAGAAGAATTGAAAACCTATAACTTTTACATCATGAACGGAACATGTAAAATTCCATCAAAATGTAAAAATGGAATATGCATATGGTTCTCATTCTTGAGCATAGTGACTTAGAAACATGGCACAGCAGGTCCTCCCAAAATGCCATTTTCTTATAACAACGAGGAGGGAAAAACATAAGTTTCCAGTGGGGGCCACTGTCCATGTGGAGTTGGCACATTGTCCCCACGTCTTCCAGGGTTTTCTCCTGACCCGCTGGTTTCCTCCGACATCCCAGAGCTGTGCCCGCCAGGTTAATTGGGCTGACTGCCTGGTCCTGGTCCCTCTGAGTGTGGGTGTGGGTGTGTGAGTGTCCTGTCCAGGACTGGTTCCTACCTCGTGCCCTGAGCTGCGGGAACAGGCGCTGGCCACCCTCAAACCTGGACCAGAATAAACAGATAAATCATTATCTGATTTGTTTTTGTTAATGTTTTTAAATGTTTATGTATAGCTCACATTTATATCAGTGTTCAATAAGGGAAGTGTTTTGGTCTTTTGTTAGATGTCTGTTGATGCTTTTGTGACTAGAAATATGCTGTAGGAATCTTGTTTGTATCAATTAGCCTATGGTATAATGTGTTTCCTCATTAAGCTTTTTGCCCTTAAAATTACAGGTTCCAAGAACCTATTGACAGCTTTACATGAGGACTTTACCATATATCAGTTTTGCCAGTAAGACTGTGGACTTCATCATTCTGTTGAACTGCTGGGTCAAAACTCAAATGAGGTGAATTTTGCCTTTAAAGGGTTTATTTGCTGAGAACCAGCTTTTAATAGTCATGAGAGAATCAAATAATTGATGTCAATACAAGTAGTTCATGTATTTAACCCTTCACTTTGGGGCTCTATATTACTTGATTGAGTCTTTCTTTAATCGGTGCATAATAACTACATATTTATGGGTATGACTGAGTCTTAGATCCATGTGGTTTTAATCAAGGGTTTATTCTTTTAATGGTTTCAAATACTGTAGATAATCTTATTGAGGACTGTATAAACGTGGAGGTGTGGTATCAAACTTCATTTTTAAACTATTTGAAGTGTTATTGATTTTCATTACACAATTAGATTGTATAAGGATATTATCTGTGATGAGTCTGTGTTTTTTTTTCAGCAGTGAACTTTTATTAAATACCCATTCCATTCAACAGGCACGTGTTAAAAGAGCATTGTTGTTGGTGTTAATGGTCAGTTGTGTTTCTTCGTTTCATTTGGGCCTTTTGTATTGCACTCTTAATGTTAAATTAACTATGCTTTTATAAAAAAAATTAATGAATGAGGCAGTTCTACATGTACTAATGTAGAGTGGTTGCCAAGACATATTAAGTGGAAAAAAAAAAAAGCAGGAAGGTGTGATTTTTGCATGCTACCATTTTTATTTAGAAAGATAGTTTTAATGTTTGGTATCCATAAAATAGCTCTGGAAGGATTCATAAAAATTTTCTTGGCTGCCTCTGAGAAAAGGAGCTAGATGTTGGGAACAGGAGTGGGAGGAAAATTATTTTTATTGCATAATGTTTTTTAACTTTTGAATTTTGTGCTGTGGCTCGGTAGTAGCTGTTAAAAACTAAGGCAAATAAATGTAGGTAATTTTAAAAAACAAAGAAATGCTATCTTTTTTGACAAAATGTTGCTATTCATTAGTTTCATCTTAAAATGTCCCCATATGATCTCTTCCATACTTGTGGCTTTAAGAATAATCTCAATGCTAAAGATGCCCACATTTATATCCTCTATTTTGTGTTCCAGATTCCTTTATCCCATGGGTCTACTTGAATATCTCTCAGACATTTCAAAAATGGGCAACACTAAGCAATTGATTCCAACTCTTGCCCTTCCCTCTCAGACCTTCTCTCCAAGTCTTTCCCCATCTCAGTAAATACCGTCATTATCAACTTTTATGATCCAGAAACCTATCTGGGGGTTATTTGAATCCTTCTCCCTCTGTGAAACCATGTATCTAATCCATCATTGAGTCCTGCTGTGTGTCTCATATCTGTGTGTTTCACTGTTATCCCAGAATCTCCAGTGTGAGCACATGGTCCAAGCCAGCGGTCCCCAACCCCGGGACTGCAGATAGGTGCCAGTCCGTGGCCTGTTAGGAACTGGGCTGCACAGCAAGAAGTGAGAGGTGGGTGAGCAGCAGGTGAGCCAGCGAAGCTTCATCTGTATTTAGAGCCACTCCCCATGGCTCGTATCACCAGATGAGCTCCCCTCCTCTCAGATTAGCCGACATAGTGGATTCTCAGCAGCTCAAACCCTCTTATGAAGTGCAAATGCAAGGGATCTAGGTTGTGCGCTCCATATGAGAGTCTAATACTGGACGATCTGAGGTGGGGCTGAGGCGGTGGTACTAGCGCTGGGGAGCAGCTGCAACTATCATAAATGTAATGAACTTGAATCATCCTGAAACCATCCTCCACCCCCCATGCCTCAGTCCGTGGAAAAATTGTCTTCCATGACACTGTCCCTGGTGCCAAAAAGGTTGGGGACTGCTGGTCCAAACCATGATCTCCCCACTTAGTCTCCACACCTCCCCTCAAAACCTTCTTCAGTTATTCCCTCAAAAGTTCCTCTAAAACTACCTAGTTCAAATTAGGTTCTCCTGTTATTCTATCAAAGAACTCTCTTTTTTTTTTTGTAGCTGTTATCACATTTACAATTGCATATTCACATTTGTGGTTATATTCTTTTGCTGAATTATAATCTCAACGAGGGGAGGGATTGTGATTGTGTCTTTTTTTTTTACCTTTTAGGCTTCTATGCTACAACCTAGCATAATGCCTGGCACATGGAATCTGATTGATAAACCATTCTCAAAGGAATGGATAAATTAAAAAGGGAATAAGCTCTTACCGTGTACCAGGATTGTGCTAAAGATGTTACTTATGGATGATAAACCTGTTTTGGAATCGTCATTTGCCAATGGGCCTTTACCTCGGGGCACAGGCAGATACAAAATGAATATAAGAGGGTATCTTTTTGTGTGAATAAAGTAGATTTGAGGACTTTTCTTGCTAGGTTAGGGGAAGAGGCTCCACTGAGGGAATATGTAAGTCAAAGGAAAAGATGAAGAACAAGTTTGATTTCCCCACATGTAAAATGAGGTGTGTGAATTAGGCAATTTGCTGTGATTACAGGATTCACTTCCCAATTTTTCCCAGAGCCTGCCCTATAATGTAACCCCCCGCCCCCGAGATTTTTCTTCTTAGGTGTGTCAGAACACACACAATGTCTAGGTGGCAGACTAAGCATCCTGTTATAGGACTGATGAAGAGGACACGTGGTAGATTCTCTTCAGTTCTAACTGATTCCATTGCAAAGCCCCAGCCATGGAGACCCTTATCCTCTGGCCAAGCATCTCAGGCTGTCTACTGCTCAGTCAGTCCATCATGTCCCCAAGATTGTGAGAACGACTTGCTCTTGAAACAAACAAAACAATAAAATAAAATAACTGACAAATCATCTTTATTAAATAACAAGCAAATAATCTACATAGATACAGTCATTTGTTGCACATGAGTGATTCCCCTTCTCCTGAGAAAAATCACTCCATGTGACAAAGTGCAAGCTAAGCAGCAGCCCGTTTGAATGCCCTGTGACAACATGAAGACAACTGGCAAGATGCACAGTGCACACTCGAGTTCTCTGTCACAGCACACACAGGAGAAAACAAACCCTTTTCATTCACAAAGACTTAGGTGAAGAATTATCAGCTCCACATAACATGCCCAAATTGTGTCTTCTACACATCTTTTCTAACAATTAAACCAGCTGTTACTCTTCAAAATATGCGTCACTTTCTTTGCATTGGGGTCAAACTCGAACTGTGAAGATCCACTGAAGAAATAGTAAAACCCTGCAAAATAATAGTAAGATAATTTTTCAAATAAAGACATCTGGCAATATTCAAAACTCATAATAATAATAGAACTAAAAATAAGAAGTGATCATAGCCCTTTACTTTGTGCCAGGGACTGTGTTAAGCATTTTGCATGATTTTGTTTTCATTTATCTCTGCAATGGCCCTGTAAGGTAGTATATCTAATTCCATTTTACAGATAGGCAAGTTGAAGTTTGGACAGATTTAGATGCTTGCCCAAGGTTATGCAACATAGAAAGATGGATACAGCACTCCACGAGAGCTCTGTCTGACAGCAAAGCCACTTTCTGGGTTATGAGTTTATTCTGCTTCCAATCAGATAAAATTCTCCTCTTGTCTGGAGACTATAACTTATTTCTTTCTTCCCAACACTTCTCTTCCCCTTTCCCCACATTGCAACCTGAGAAGCACAGAAACTCTTTCAAGACACCAGAGGACCCTTTAGTGCTCTGCAAACATGCCCAGGTTACCTTTCAATAGAGATCATCAGCCTCCACTCACCTACCCTTGAGTAGGAATTTTTTTTTTAACTTTGAGCACATGGAAAAGTAAGTGTTTGCAACTGACCAATATGGGCAATGACCAACTACTCAGGAAAGACAGAGAAAATCTCCCTGAAAATTAGTAGTAGCAATAAGATGGGATGGAGGAAAAGACCAGGCCACCAGTATTACACCTGGCCATGTCACTTGATGAGATTTTTGTGTTTAACATGGTAATCTGTAAGGTAGCAGCTCAAGAAGTGAGGAAGTAACATAAGCATTTTGGTTTTATATGCATGTATATAACCACAAAAAGTAGAAAGATTTGTGTTAATTATCTGTATAATTCAAAATAACTTATTATGTGAAGTGGTCATATAATTGGTACAAAAGTAGGTGAATCGAAATTTGGGGGAAGGAACTGGTTTGGAAAAAAAAGCTCTGTTATTAAAAGTTGTTCCAATTCTCCTCTTCCCTCTGATACCATAAAATGTTTCCAGTGCCCCACTGCCAACAAAATAAGTATCCTCTTACCAAATGCTTCAAAAATGGCATCAATCTTTGTGTCAACCCCTGGAAAGTCTTCAGCTATTTGCCTGGGAAAGCCTGGCTCCATGGACTGTCTCTTCTCATCAAATCTGTTCCGAGTGAAAGAAGCACAGCTCAGCAATGCATAGAGGCCATGTTACCAAAATGCATAAGTCACATCAGGTTTAATGGGGAATTCTAGTAAACTTTCCAAGTACTGCAAATAAATTTCAAGCATATTTAGGACTAGTGACATATGTGACTTTAATGGTATTGCAAACTTAGCTCTTAAAACCGTGTCTCCATCAGGAACAGGGACAGTATCCTGCCGTATGTAGCACATGCTGCTTGTTAACCATATTTCTTAAGTCTGGACAGAAAGAACCTTAATCGCTTAATCGTCTCTCTGTCTCTATGTCACATCTCTCTGTGTGTGTATATATATATATATATATATATATACTCAGCTGGTCCAAGGGCCAACCTGTCTGCGAGTCCTGGGCTGTATCCCTGAAACTGGACTGCTGTTGCTCATCATCTCTT
Organism: Mirza zaza; assembly: GCA_008750895.1. Lineage (NCBI taxonomy): Eukaryota > Metazoa > Chordata > Mammalia > Primates > Cheirogaleidae > Mirza > Mirza zaza. The sequence goes on from VSMD01124551.1 coordinate 109,392, forward strand.
ACGCAGGCAAAAGGAACGAATGGGTGAGGTTAGAGAAAGCCCTTAAAAATCATATAGTAACATGAGGAAGGCAAGGCAAACACAGTGAGACAAGGAGCAGAACTGTAAGACAGCCAAACTGTGGCCTGGATTCTCAGGGCATCTTCCTAGTCGGGTTTAAAGTCCAGGAGGGAAGGCCGCCCGCAGGTGGTGGCACTTGAGCCAGGACTTGAAGAGCAGGCAAGGTCTGAGTAGGTGGAGAAAGGAAGAGGGGCTGCAGGAGGCAGGGCAACAGCAGAGAGGGAAGCACCAACCAATGGCACATGGGACTCAAAATAGGAGAGCTTAAGAAACATCTGTTACAAGGCACTGCTATGTTTGAAAGTACTTTCCAGAAGTCATCTAAAACCCTTTTCTTCCTATTGAGAGGGAAGTAGGCCTAAGGAGTTGTAGGGTGGGTTTTCTTAGATAAAGAAAATAATTTCTTGAATTCCTTTCCATACAAAGTCATTCCTATTGCATCTCACCTCCAGTATTTATCCTCTACAAAGAAGTATGTTTTCTTCTTGTCCTTATTAGAAATGGCTGCATCGATTTTCTTTACTGTTGGAGGAAAACCCAGGGTGTGGATGCTTCTTGGG
>VSMD01124554.1:0-47575 GCA_008750895.1 Mirza zaza
ACAAGAAACTCATGTATTTCAAAAGCAAAGAACCCCAACAATCTTATTTAAAAATGGGAAAATGATCTGAACTAATATTTCTCAAAAGAATACATACAAATAGCCTACAAATATATGAAAAATGCTCAACATCACTAATCATCAGGGAAATACAAATCAAAACCACAATGAGGTATTGCTGCTCCTCAATTAGGATAGTTATTATCAAAAAGACAAAACATAATAAATGCTGGTGAGAATGTGGAGAAAAGGGACCTCTTATATACTATTGTTGGGATTATAAACTGGTACAGCCATTATGGAGAATAGTATGGAGGTTACTCAGCAAACTACAAGTAGAACTACCATATGATCCAGCAATCACACAATTAGGGATTTATCGAAAGGAAAGGATGTAAATCAGTATTTCAAAGAGACATCCACATCCCCATGTTCACTGCAGTAGTGGTCACAACAGCTAAGATACGGAATCAACCTCGGTGTCCAATAACAGATGAACAGATAAAGAAAATGCAGTATATCTGCATGATGGGATACTATTCAAACATAAGCAAGAATAAAATCCTGTCATTTTCTGCAACATACATGAAACTGGAGGATATTATGTTAAGTGAAATAAGCAAGGAATAGAAAGTTAAACACTGCATGTTTTCACTCATATGTGGAAGCCAAAAAAAGTCAATCTTGTAGAAGTAAAAAATAGAAGAAGGATACTGGAGCCTGGGAAGAATCGGGAGAGAGGAGGGGTAGGGAGAGATTTATTAAAAGATACAAAATTACAGCTAGATAGGAAGAAGTCTTATACTTAGGAATAAGTTCTATACCACTATAGCATGATTGTAGTTAACAGTAATACATAGTTTCAAATAGCCAGAAAGAGGATATTGAATGTTCCCAACACAAAGAAATGATAAATGTTTGCATTGATGGATACACTAACTACCCTGAAAAATCACTATACATTATATATATTGAAATATCAATAGGTACCCTATATAAGTGTATAATTATTACATGTCAATTAAAAAATAAAATAAATTAGACTTAAAAAGTAGAAAAAATCCATTATATGTTTTATACAAGAAACCTACTTTAAATATAAAGACATATATAGATTAAAAGTAAAGGGACAGAGAAAGATATACCTATACTCTAAACAAAAGAAAGCCGGAGTAGCTGTGCTAATTTCAGACACAGCAGACTTCAGAGCAAGGAAATTATTAGGGATAAACAGGGGCATTACATGATGATAAAGGGGTCAATTCTCTAAGACGACCTAACAATCATTAGTGTACATGTACCTAAAAACAGAGCATCAAAATATGTAAGGCAAAATTTATTTATAACTTCAAGGAGAAATAGGGAAACCCACTGTTATAGTTGGAGATTTCAACACACCTATCAGAAATGGACAGATTCAATAGGCAGAAAATCAGTAAGGACATAGATGAACTCAACTCGGACTTACGCTCTTCACAAAAATTAATTCAAAATAAATTACCGAGGACATAAATGTAAAATACAAAACTGTAAAACTTTTAGAAGATAACACAAGGGAAAATCTAGATGACCTTGGGTATGGCAATGACTTTTTAGATACAATACAAAAGGCATGATTCATGAAAGAAAAAAATTGATAAGCTAGATTTCATTAAAATTAAAAATTCTGCTCTACAAAAGACACTATTAAGAAAATGAGAAGATAAGCCATGGACTAAGAGAAAAAAATTGCAGAAGACACATATATTAAAGGACTCTTATTCAAAATATACAAAAAACTCTTAATACTCAACAATAAAAAAAATAGCTTTAAAAATGGACAATTGAATTAAGCAGACATCTCACCAAAGAAGATATACAGATGGCAAGTAAGCATATGAAAAGATGTCAAACATCATATGTCATCAAGGAAATGCAAATTAAAATGAGATACCACTACACACCTATTCAAGTGGTCAAAATCCAAAGCACTGACAACACTGAATGCTTACAAGGGTGGGGACCAAGAGGGACTCATTCATTTATGGTGGGAATGCAAAATGGCACAGCTATCTTAGAAGTAAGTGTCACAGTCTCTTACAAAACTAAACACACTTTTACCATATGATTTAGCAATCATGTTCCCTGATATGTATTCAAGTGAGTTAAATACTTATGTTCACACTAAAACCTGCATACAGATGTTTTTAGCAGCTTTATTCATACTTGTCAAAACTTGTAAGCAACCAAGATGTCCTTCAGTAAGTGAATGGATAAATAAACTGTGGTACATGCAGATTAACAGAATATTAGTCAGCACTAAAAATAGATGAGCAATAAAGACATGGAAGAACCTTGAATATGTACTACTAAATGAAAAAAGCCAATCTGAACAGGCTACATATTGTACGATTCCCAGTATATGATGTTCTGGAAAAGGCAGGACCACAGAGATGGCACAAACATCAGTGGTTGCCAGGGCCCTGGGGGGCCCAGGGATGGGTAGACAGAGCACAGAGGATTTTTAGGGCAGTGGAACTGTTTTGTAATATATTACAATAATGGTTACACAGCATTATACATTTGTCAAAACCCATAGAACGTACCACACCAGGAGTGAGCCCTAACGTAAACTGTGGACTTCGATGTATTGATGTAGATTAAGAGATCATAACAAATGTGTCACTCAGCTGTGGCAATGTTGGTAGTGGGGGAGGCTTGCCTGCGTGGGGGCAGGGGATAGAGGGAACTCTGTATTTCCAGCTCAATTTTGCTGTGAACCTAAAATAGCTCTAAAAGTAAAGTCTATTTTTTGAGTTAAAAAAAAATAGTGCTTAGTGGAAAAGATAATCTTTAGGGTCCTGCCATCCCTGAGGGCTCCCCGTGGTTCTGTGAGAACATCTCCTATCTAACAGTCTGGCATGTGATTAATTCTGAGAAATAAAGGAAACGGGTGACTAGATTTCACACTTGTCGGGGGAGACTCGGTTAGTATGAGTGGCCACTGTGATGCAGGTCATGGACAGAGAGCTGGATTTGTAAGGAATTCAACTCAATTCGACCAACCACTTCTACAGACGAAATGAATGAAAAACCTTCTGTTAAAGGTGTGGGTTTGAGGTCCAAGGGTCCAAATGCAATGAGCAACAAGTAGGTTTCCAAATGGGATCGGTGCTGGGGTGAGAGGCAGAGACCTGAGGCCACAACCCGAGGAGCTAACTTCTTAAAATGGCAGTAATATGTGGGTAAGTTCAAAGGCATTAGCAGTCTCACAGGAAGAAGGGAAGACAAGGGGCATGGGAAGGAGAAGCAGCCATTGGATTTGGCAACAAGGAGGCAACTGCAAGATTCTTGAAGGCAAGAAGCGGACCTGATGCTCCTTGTGCCAGCCTTCCTCATGTCATCCATTCATTCACCTGAAAGCTATTTGTTAAGGAACTTACTATGAGCCAGGCACAATCCAATACATTAAGGAACAAGAAAAGCAGGCTACCTGCTTCTCTGACCTCAACAGTGTAGCAGAGGTGGAGATGAGAAGTTTCCTTGTCTAGGCAAGCAGGGCATTATAGCACAGTGATAGTGAGTGCTCTAATAAGGGAAGCTTAGGGCAACGTAGAGAGTTTGCTATGACTGCATCACTTAATCTAGGTTTTGGGGTAGGAGGGTAGGAAGGGCGACCTGGAAAGAGTCACCCCCAGTTGGGACCAATGTTAGTATATAGTAGTTAGAACAAATAACACCACCTACTATAACAAAAAAGCTCCAAATTTTAGTGACTATTATCGGTTGAATTGTGTCCCCAGAAAGATACTTAGAAGTCCTAACTCCTGGTACCTGTGAATGTGACCATATTTGGAAACAGGGTCTGTGCAGATATAATCAAGCTAAGATGAATTCATAGTGGATTAACATGAGCCCTGGTCCACGAGTGATGTCCTTATTAGAAAAGAAAAATGTGGACACACAAGGAGAACACCATGTGAGGACAGAGGCAGAGATTGGCATGGAGCATCTATAGGCTGAGGAATGCCAAGGTTTCCAGCAACCACCAGAAGCTGGGAAGAGGGAAGGATGGATCCCTCCCCAGAACCTTTACAGAAAACATGGCCCAGAGCTGCCTCCAGAAATGTGAGACAAGACATTCCTGTTGTTTTAAGGCAACCCAGCTTGCAGTACTTTGTCATGGATGCTTAGCATACTAGGTAAGTTTTTCCTGTTTGCCATCCACTCTGGGTCAGTGGAGTGGTTGGCACTGGGGGGGGGGGGTTTGGCTCTGCTCCACAGAGTCTCTCAGAGATCCAGGGTCCTTCCGTCTTGTCACTGCCCCTTCCTCCATGCCCCCCACAAGACCCTGTATGGAGGCTGAGCTGTGAGGGGACAGAGAGAATACGGAGCCCTCACAGGAGACTTTAGGGTCAGGCTGTCCCACTGGCCAACACGGTCATAGGCCCCTAACCCCAACCACAAGGGAGATGGACATGTCATCTCGCTGTGTATCCAGGAAGAAAAGGAAGCATTTTTGGCGAAAACATAGCATCATATTTTCTCTGCCCCCAAACTCAAGCTGTTTTCTGAACTAAAAGGAAAGAGCTCCTTTGAGGCTTCCTGGGATGATTCCTGGTTCCATTTTTCCAAGGTATGATGGGAGAGACTATTTCCGTTATCTGCGTCATGTGCAATTCTAGTGTAATTGATGGGCCACCTGTGCAGAACAAAGTGCCCAGACCCTTACAGTCTGCAGTCACACGGCCCCCTCCAGCCTCTGGGCTGCGGACAAGCTCTTCCCTTCCTGGCCCTTCCTAACTCAGTTACATTCCTTTCTGGGTGAAGCAAGCAGAGCTCCGAGCGCACTCAGAGAGAGTGCTCCCGTTTCAAGGCGGGAAACTGTTTGCTTTGGTCTCTGATGTCCTTCCAGGTGAGGCCTTGCAGGTAGAGCTGCCCTGCTCTGCTGCAAACTGCTGAGGCCCTTGGAGTGTTTTCTCTGGGAAAGAAGCCAGAGCTCCTCCAAGCCCCTGGGAACTGAATGCCAGCAAAGCACGACTGGCCCTAGGCCCAGCTAGGAAAGGCAGGAGCAAGACAGACAGATCTGTGTGTGTTTCTCCTCCATTATCATCCTGCTGTATCTGGAGCTCAGGAGAGGAGATGGAAGTGCTAGCAGTTAATATGGGGCTGATGGTGCAGCCAATCCAATCCCACTCCCTGTGCTTCAGGGTCGTTTCCATTTCTCTTTTATTTTGACAGGCATATTAATCAGCAGAGGTGAGTGGCATCATTAAAGCAGCTGCGGGGGCCAGCACTTCCTCCACAACCCTGCCACGCTCAGTGGTAAGTGGCAGCCCCCCCCCCCCAAAAGCAGGGCTGCTGCCCAGCTCCCCGAGTATAATTACTATTTTACTCTTTTCAGATATCTCAACACATGCACGCGTACACATGAGCACACACATGCATGCACACACACGTGCCTGCACTCATACCCACGTGCCCCCACACATGCACACAAACACTGACGTGCATGTCGGAGGGTGCCTGCATGGGCAAGGAGTCGGACTCCCGCTGCTCACGGTGCAGAGGCAGAGCAGGTCTCACTGCCTTGCTCCTTCTCTGTCCTTGTCCTGACACGCTGGGGCCCAGTCTTCACTACAGAGAGAAAATATTCAAATATCATTAACCTCCAAGCTTCTAGAAGCCGACCTGTCCATGGGTAAATGACACAGCTATTTAATTTCAAAATGGCTGGCTCTAAATTCCTTCTGGCGAGGGGAGAATAGATTGAACCCCCTAACTCGTAAGACAGGAGGAGAGAATTACAAGAGGAACCAAGTAGAGAGGTAGTTGTGGCAAAGACTTTAAGCACAATTGTAGGGCATTGTTTTCATAATTGTGTGTATTTACGTTAAACCATTGAAGGCATTTTAGCTGCTGAATCTGCCACCAGAAGTTCATTCTATGATAGTTTCTCACTTGCGCTAGACACCAGGTGTGCTCTGGGTCTGGCGGCTACAGACTTGCTTCAAAGAATCTGGTCCCAAGGCTGCCCACAGTCTCTCGGGGCAGGTGCATGTGCCACAGTTGCATCAGTGGATACTGGGGCGGAGCAGGGGAGGTGATTGCTTTGCATGCACTGGCCTCACCTGCGGGGCGCACAGCTGAGCCATTTGGTGCTCCGTCTGCGTCAAGTGAATGAAGGTAGGAAGCACTGCATGTGTGGCCCACACCTGGAAACATAACCCATTTCCATTAAGAGTCAAGTGGAAACTGAGCAGGGAGCTTGGAGACTGAGGTAAGAGGCTGACAGCTGGGGGTAATCAGATTGCGTGCTGAGTCAACACCGAGGAAGAGCCTGCTCACACTCTTTCCAAGGTCCAAAGGCAGAGAGAAGGGTAGACACTCGGTGCACACTTACCACCTTACAGGAAAACCAGTATAAACTCTTGCCATTGTAACAGGAGGTGACATTCATGACATCTTTGTTCAAAGAAAGGGGACATTGTTCTCCCTGGTCTTAAACCCAGCCTCTTTTGGCATGGCAATTTTTAAGACAGAATAGGGCTTGTCATCCAAAGCCATTGAAAGGGCATTCTCTGCCTCCTCACTGCAATATTTTTATCCATATCAAATAAGATTAAAATGAACAGTAGGAAATTCCATGTAAGATGAAAAAAAGCCACACAAACTTAGACAAGAGAATTGGGAAATTCAATCAGTATTCACCTAACAGATATTTATTGAATATTTGCATGTGCTGACACTGTTCTAGGTATGTGGAGATATCAGTGAACAAAACAAGATCCTGGCTCTCACTGAAGTTACATCATAGCAGTTGGAAACAAATAAGCAAGTAAATGGCCCAGAAAATAGTAAAGAGTAGAGCAGAATTGAGTCAGAGCAGAGAGGGTAGAGTAGTTCTGGAATTAAATGAAGTTGGTCAGAGGAGGGTTCACTGAGAAGGTGGCATTTGAGCAAAGACTTGAAAGAAGTGGAGGAGTGGACCAAGCTGATACACAGAGAAGAGTGTGCACATTTCTGAGCTTACCGCAGGTGGTTGCAGCACAGGGAGTGAAAGAGAGAGTCCTGGGAAGCTGAAGTCAAGAAGTAGCAGAATCCAGGTCAGCAAGGCCTGAGGGCCGTGCAGGGACTTTGTCTTTTCTGCATAACATGGAGGCCCTGAAGGTTATTAGCACAGGAGTGACATCAGGTGACATCCTCTGGCTGCTGTGTTGAGAGCACATTATAGGGGAACAAGGACAAAGACAAGGAAACCAGTTAGGTGATGGTGCTTGGGTCAGGTTAGGGGCAGAAAAGAGTGAGAATTGGTCAGGTTCTCAGTGTACCCTGAAGATTGAGCCAATAGGGATACAATGAGTTGCATGTGGGATACGAAAGGAAGAGTAAAGTAGACAAATGGAAGAGTAAAGGAAGAATAAAGTAAGAGTAAAGGAAGAGTAATGGAAGAGACAAAGGAAGAGTAAAGTAGACAAAGTAGATGCCATCAGGGTCCGTCCTAAGCTATTGGGATGGTGGAGTTTCTATTAACTGGCACAGGGAAGGTGGCAGTGAACAGATTCAGGCTGGGAAAGAGCAGTTCTGTATTAGCTAGGATGACCCTGAGATGTCCTTAGATGTCCCAGTGGAAATGTTGAGTAGGCAGTTGGGTGTATGAGTCCACTCCACATTACAAGGTCACAGATAAGAGGAGAAACAAGCATGGTTGATAGAGAGGAAAGCCAAGTAGTGGTGTCCTAGAAGACAAGTGCAGAAAATATTCAAGGAGAAGAAAGTATTTCATGAGTCAAATGCTGCTAATGGGCTAAGTAGGATGAGGACTGAGCAGCAGGGGGGTCACAGTGACCTTGACGAGAGCAGTAAGGTGGGTGCAGGTGGGTGCCTGGTTAGAGTAGGATCAAAAGAAAGTGGGAGGGAATGCATTAATGACAGCAAGTGACACCTTTCAAAGATTTTTCTTTCAAATAAAGAGCAAAGAAATAGTTCAGAAGCTGGGAGAAGAAGGATTATGAGAGTTATTTTAAGATGAGAGAAATGATGGCAAGCTTGGGGGATAGGAATGATCCAATGGAAAGCGAACACATGATGATGTCAGAGACAGCAGGTAGAATACCTACAGTGGGAAAGCTGAGATCTCACACACTAAGCAGGAGCGTGGTTTCATCTCTGAAAGAGCCAAGAAGGTGGACATAGCATGCAAGGAAAGGTGGAGTGGTAAAGGTGGCAGAGACAGACTGTCTTTGTAACTTATCTGGCTACTTAAATTTTTTCAGTAAAGTTGGAAGCTGAGAGAGAGGATAGGGGTGGAGATGGTGGGGGTTGGGAAGAGAGGAAAAGATGTGTCATTTAGAGTGTATGAGATAGATAGGACTCGAGACATTCAACAGGGTTGCCAAGCAGCACGAATGGCCCCCAAGGGCTTCATGGCCATGAAGTTAGAGCCGATCTGTCACCGTGGTGCGTGTTTCTCTGCAGGCACGGTGAGCTGCACTGGGGAAGGTGAGGAATCGGCAGAGAGCTGGGTTTAACCAGGGCTGTGGTTTGCCAAGCTGGAAGAAGAGAAGAGTAAGTCAGTGTTTATAGTGATTGACCATGAAATTTGAGTGGGAAAAGAGGGGTGAGGAAGAGTGAAAATGAGGATTTCTACTTCCAGCCAAGATGAAACAACAGGGATCAGATTTGCTCTCCTGTCTTAAACAGCTAAAAAAAAGTAGTGTTGTCTCTCCTCTCACTCTCAAATCAAACAATGGTGTTTAGACATTGGAAAACAGATAACACTCATAAGAATCCCAAAGAGACCAAAAAAAAGTTGAACCCATGATTGCAGCGCAGTAAGGGAGACCCTGGGCACAGAACCTAGTGATCTCCCTGAGCTGCAAAGATGGAGCTGGGGCTGTGCGGAGACCGCAGCAGCTAGACTCCCAGAGAGAACCGCTGCACAGAGAACCCCAGAGAGCTGCAGGGGGTCCCCTGAAATCTTCCCCTTAAGTGCATGCAAGTGTGAGGAGAGTGGGCAAGGCCGGGGAAGAACCATTGTACGGGATCAAAAACTGTCTCCTTAACTGCATCCCTGAATGAAGCTCAAGAATATTAAAATAATATAAGAATATTCGGCACCAACAAAGTAAAATGTGGTAGTATCAATGGAATGGATATTCCAAGTGGGCTCGAAGGATTGCTGGGCTTGGGATTCTAGAGGGAGGAAGCTAGACAGGTGGCAGTCAGAAAGTGTTTGAGAATAAGCGAGCAGCAGGCCTATAGTTATTGCTAATGACAGCACCTCGTATAAAACTCTGAATGCAAGTGGAGGACGAGATGGTTGGAGGAGCAGGGCTCAAGAACTGAGAAACCATGTGTGCGAAGGACCACGTGTGAGCACGCTGAAGCTATAAGATAGCTACAACATTGGATAGAATGGCAGTGGCAATCAAGGGACTTGCTTCGGGAACAGCGTGGGCTGTGGGATAAGCTTAAATGCCAACGGATTCTCCCCTTTCCTCCTCCTGCCTGTCTGGTCCCCACAGCAGCGGGAAACTAAGCTGGAGGTCAGGTGTGGTCAATCCGGAAATAGCTCACTTCTTGAATATGTTGGTGAGATTATCCCAGCCTGAACCTTTCATTTATTTTGAGCTTGAGCCACTATAGAACGTGCCTTTTTAATGGAATATTTCTTGAGCTTTATATCTTTAAGCAGCTCAGTTGCTCTGTATTTCCGGTGCACTTGAACCAGCTGTGCTAGGCCTTGCTGCTTACGAGGGAGTGAGCGTTCAACAATCCTGGCTTTATTGGAGGAGCTGAGACAGTCTTCAAGCTGCAATATGGGTGTCATGATGACATAAAAGCTACCAGGTTACATTTCAGGATGGCTTCTGTCTGAAATCCGTGTGAGAAGATGGTGGTATGGAAGATCAAAGATGTGAAATTAAACTGAGCAATTCAACCTAGGAGTTAATTTGCTTAAATGATGGAGGACAGGGTTGCCTAGAGATAATTTTGGATTTTTTTTGAAGAGAAAAGACAGGCTGATGTTGCTGCCAGTGAGAGCTCCAGGTTGAAGCTTCAAGACTTCAAAGTGAGACTGGCAGAGTGAAACGGGTAGAACCCTGAGCCTCCCCTGTAGGGCTCCCCTAACATCCTTCTTCCTGGATCTGTGGACCACCTCCAGCCCTGGCCTCTGCTGAGTAAGGCCTACCCAAAAGTAGGATCTGTTGAGGATTTGTCAGTATTTAAGCCCAAGCTCATGGCCTCTCAAAATGCCTTGAGTACCCCAAGAAATAGAACATTTTTAAAAAAAAAAAATAGAAGAGGAAGAAGAAGATGAAGAGGAAGATGAAGAGGAAGAAGAAGAAGAAGAGCCCCTGACCCTCATAGCTGGCACCAACTTCAGTTCTGTAAATGAGATGACTTGGGGAAGTCGAAGTACTTCCTGCAAGACATATGGCGTGGGCAGAATCGAGCCAGCAGGACTGGTACCCAGGCAAGAATGGCGTTACGAGGAGGGCGGGGTGTAAGACACGGCGCTGGTCCCCTGGAATTCAGTGTGCAAACAGCTTCCCGGGCACCTAGATTGCCTTTCCTCTGAGTCAAGCAGCTTCCAACTCATCTTCCCACGGCCTGGGCCAGGGGTGCCCTCAGTGCCCAGGAAAGGGCCGTCAGAAGAGAAAAGCATCATGGTGGCAGCTCAGTCACCCCAAGAGGGTCACAGAGGCGGGGGCCAGGCAGACCCTCCTTCCAGGCAGAAAGGAAGGTGGACAAACTGCCTGGGTGAGTGAGCTAAGGGTCTGGAAAAATCGGAAGATGAGATTCTTCATCTTCATAAAACAAACGGGTAGCTGGAGGCACAAGGCCCTGCTCCCAGCTGTAGGAGGGACAGGGGAGCCTGTCCACCATGACAGCCCCAGCTGGGGCCAGCAGGCAGGTGCCTGGCACATGGACACATGGGTGGGGAAGGGGAACACGAGGAACTTGTCCACCCTTAGTCCTGCCCAGACCCGGCCAGGTGGGAGTTAGAGGCTGTCCATACAGCCAGCTTCTCCCCTAGGCTCGAGCAGGGGGTTGCCTGAGACTCTACCCTTCCCATCGCCCAGTGCACACGTTAGAGGGTGGGGGCTCACACCTCGGCGGGGCTGGCCAGGGTGGGCTCTCCTGTCTACTAGGGACTCCCAGTTTCCTGTGCCCTCCCGGCGGAGTGAAGGGCGAAACGACATCCTCTGCTGCCCTCTGCTGCCAAATCTGCTGCATTGCAGATGGCTGGGGCCGCTGGTTCAGAAGGGAACCAGGAGAGCGTCCTGCACACGGATGTGATTTCTCTGCCACCTGCTTTTATGCATTTTGCGTCACCTCATTGTGACGCTGTTGTTTACTGAGAGAACCTCAATGACACTCCCTGGCAACTAGGGGCTTGCCTTTAACTCCAGGCACAAACTCCCCAGCCCCCCGTCAGTGTGAGACTGGTGGGGCTGAGGGTGCTCTTGCCACCTGTCACTGCCACGCAGTGAGTGCCCGGGCACGGCTCGAACTCCTACAGAACACATCCGAAGGCGGGAAAACATGTGTGCCTGGAGCTGGACTTAGGTCGCCTCAGGGGCCTTCCAGCTCTTTGTGCAGAATTGCTGGGCTCATACTCTGGGACGCTAAGGAATAAAGTTTAATAGTTGGGTCCTCTCCGGCGGCCGATCAACCGCCACTTGCAGCTTTGAGCTCTCCCCACCCAGGGCGGCTGGACACACCCGCTGCGCCCACAGAGAGAACCAGCCAAGCACTGGGCTGCTCGGGCCAGACACCAGGGCTCCTTCTGTTCACAAAGACGTCCTGCAGTCCTACAACGTGCCAGTTGTCACTCCGGGCACCAGGGACAAGACAGAGTTCAAACAGATATAAACCCAGCCCTGGGGGCCACCGGCATTTGCTTTGAGATGCTTCCATGCGTGGAACCACATGGCTCTCAGCTCACAGCTGGGAGTTACATGCTTTATTTATGGCCCCAACAAGAAAAGGATCCCCCCGTCCACAGAGCTAGTTAGGGACAGTCTGGGACGAGCTTGTGTGCTTTCCATGCAATTTGCACAGTCCAGCATGCCCCGTCCGTCCCAGCTGGAGACATCCCTTATGTCTGGAGGAAGGGGCAGAGCAAAGGCAAGGGGCAAGGGAGAATGAAGCCACATCACTCTTATGGCGCTGAACTCCGGCCACCTCTGTCGAGGGGAGGACAGACGACGGTGAAATACATGCTATTTCTCAGGCATACAGAGAGTATTAATTAGACTTAGCTATTTACCAGCTAAGTGCTGAAAGAGACCATGGTAATTAAAACAGCTAATCAGATTTCCAAAGGGCACCAATACTATGTAAACATAAGGGGATTATACTTTCTGTTCTCAGGATGTCATTTTAAGCGGTTAGGGGTGAGATGTTCCGGCTGTTTAATCCTCTAGCAGAGAAAGCACAAACCTATTGGCTGCCCACCCCTGAGGAGGGACCAACAGACCATGAATTAATGCCAGGGCCTCCCAAGCGTGCCCACCAAACTTTGATAGTGGACTAAAAATTAATGGGCTGCACGCACATTGACACTATCACTTGTAAGTATATACGGCTCTTCCAGGTCTTGATCTTGTTTTCGTTTTAACCACCCAAGGTGCTACTGAGTTCATATTGGGGTTTTTATTGCCTTTTCCCTATCAGTGGTTACAAAATGTATGTGCCTGTCATTTGCTGTTTGCCTTCAGGTCTTCCAGAACCTTTCCCTGTAAACAGTATTTCTTTGGCTGTGAGCATGCACCGTGCTGAGCCCAGCTCTGACGTTCCCACTCAGCAGTCTGGGCTAAAGCCTGGGCATCTGCGTGTCTAACCCGCTGCTGTGCAGTGCTGCTGCCAGCCCGGCACGCATGTGCAGAGCCACTACTGTAAAGTCTGGGTGTGGGACAAGTCCAGGGCCCAGTCCCCTAACCTGGAGAGCAGGATGGTGAGTCGGGGAGGGGGAAAGGTAAATAGCCAGTGCGGGGTCGAGGTGGGGGTTAGTGGGGACAGGAGCGGATGCCCTAGCCCACCACTCCCCAGGACACAGTCCCCAGTTGTGATCACATGGTTTCTTACGCAGTCTCTGGCAAAGTCAAGTCCCGACACCCACACGGGCCTTTTCCATAGAAGCGAATCTTTACATGAAACAAAGAGGAAGAGCCGCTAAGAAAATGGAGATTGGGTTCTGTCCCATTTGGATCTTCCCAAAGTGGCCCCAAAGACAAGGACTTAGGTGCAGGTAGCTTGTTAGGAAGATGGTCCCAGCAAACACAAACGAGGATTAGGGAAGGGAGCCAGGTGAGGCAGGGACGAAGGTAGCAGAGGTGTTAATGGCAGGCTACCAGTGTGGTCACGGGGACAACCTCCTTGGCTATGGGTCCTGCATGTGCCCCCTTCCAGGCCAAGCTTGCTCACAGTGAAGCAAGCTCCCGTGGCAGGGCAGCCCTGAGGCAGAGGAGGGAGGTGTGGACAGCGGTCCCTTTCCCGGGCTTTGCCCTGGTGGCTGAAGGTGCACTCAGGTAGGCTGAGGGGGCACAGGATGGGGCACCAACATTTTCTGTTACAAGTTTGATCAACCAATAAAGTGACAAGAATCTTGCCTTTGTTTTGCAATGAGATGCTTGTCACACTTGAAGCATTGACAGAAGGAGGGTACCCACTGCCACCCAGTGACCGCCCAGGATTTTGGCCCAGAGAAAACCACGTGTTAAAAGACAGGGAAATGCCACCTGCCACCTGCCACCTACCGTTAAAAGCTGGCCCTGACCCAGTTCAGGCAAACAAGTGTCAGTGGGCAAGGGACTCTGGGATCCTTTCCATTCCAAGTGGACAAATTCACAAATTCTAACACTCATGTCCCCTTGCCCCAAACTCATCTCCAAAAATGGTAAAGAGATAGACCATTTTTAAAACCTCTTTAATTTTGATCTTGTCACAGTTTCAAACTGTTTAAAAACTTGCATTTATTCATTCATTAAACATTTTTATTCAATGTCTACTATCTTCCAACTACAGGGCTAGACATTGGGAATACAGAGCTTATGTTCCAATGGGAAGGGCAGATAATAAATATCTATACAAACGAACAAATAAAATCATTACAGATAGTGACACACAATTTGAAAGAAACAGGGCACTGTGATCGAAAGTTGAGTAACTTGCAGTGAGGGTGGGGCAGGTGGGCTGTGTTAGATAAGATTATCAGTCAGAGCCTCTGAGAAAGTCACATCTAATTTGCCCTCTCAGGGTACCTGAGTAAGGAACATGAAATTTGAGGGATGGAAAGTGCCAGCCATGGGGAGAGCCAGGGAACGAGCATTTAAGGCAGAGGGAAAGCAAGTGCAAAGGCCCTGCGGTAAGAAAGAAGCAACCATCTTTTAGAACACAAAGGATGCAGGGAGTGTGACGCCTCATGGGAGAGGAAGAAGGCTATGAAATATATGTGTCGGGACAGGCAGGATCTCACAAAGAAAAGGAAACACACTAGATATTTCAAGCAGAAGGGATTTAATATGGTGAATTTGTTACACAAGTGATGGAAGAGTCGAGGAGTCAAACAAAAAACAGTGACAAAATCCAAACATGAGCAACAACTGGAAACTTGTCCCACCCAAGGCCAGAGGGGCAAAGGGAGGACAAACATGGGGTTATTGGAGCCCAAGGTCTCTGTCCAGCCCCCGCCAGGCACAGTGGAAGGACAGAGAAAGACTGCCGTGTCCAGGAGCTAAAATTACGGAGGACACACAGCCAGCGCCAGACACGCCAGAGGAAGGGAGGGGTGGGCACGCCCAGGCTTCTCTCCCCCCACCAGCCACCTCCTGCCAGGCGGCAGCCCCCCACTGCCAAACCCACCAGGAAGCCAGAGGGCCAGGGCACCTGGGGTATGTCATTTCCTGCACCAGAGAGCATGGGCACACATTTGGAGTGGTACAGTATGTGCCACATAGATGTCACTGCTGCTGTATTCCACACGTGTAACCCCCCAATGCAATAGCCAGATTCGATGCTTAATAAATGTTTACTGAATTATCAACTTTTCACAAAATGAGAAAAATCTTACCAAACGACGTCAAGGACTTTAGTCCTCCCACTTAAAACCAGTATGAAGTTCTACCTCCTTAGCCAGCCTACCCAGTCGTTTACAGTGTACCTAATTCATCCAAATGTGTTTATATCACTGAAGATTAAGAGCTGTCGGCCTCTCCACAGCATTTTCCTAGCCACTCGTACACAGATGGTACGCACATTCAGTCCTGCGTGGCTAAAAGTTGGAAGAAGTTCCCCACCCCAACGGGACAAGTGGAGGCGCGGATGTCCTCAAATCAGGCTTATGGGTCAGACCTAACCTCGTGCAAAACAGAATCGGTTCACAGGACGAGCGGGTCCAGGACCGGCCAGTTATCATGCAGGGTTTGGGGACAGTTAGTGCTGACTGCGCTTATACTCTCTCTTCCGTCCCTTCCTCCCGGCTTCTCCCGCCACCCCTCCGATGGCTTGCACGCTGCAGCCAGCCCGCCAGATACGGCTTCACTTTCCCGCTGTGATCGCCTTGGCGATTCCAAAAAGGTAAATTCATTACTTGGTAGAAAATATAAAATTCATCAAAAATATTGCTTTTCTTTAGCAAACTAATTCCAGTCTAGCTGGGGGTCTGGTGTAACAATTTGCAAGGTGGTTTGCTGTTGAACCTTCAGTTTACAGTAGCCCTAACGACATGACCAGGGACA
Source organism: Mirza zaza (assembly GCA_008750895.1). Taxonomy (NCBI): domain Eukaryota; kingdom Metazoa; phylum Chordata; class Mammalia; order Primates; family Cheirogaleidae; genus Mirza; species Mirza zaza. The sequence continues at coordinate 15,729 of VSMD01124554.1, forward strand.
CAAGGAGCCAGCATGGCCTTTGTGGCAAGGTCACGGCTCCCGAATCCTCAGCACGGGGTAGAGCCAGTCTCCTGCTGTGTGGACTCTTCACCTGTGCAGGCCCCCGTTCCCAGTTCCTGGAGTTTCTAGTTAGGGAAGTGACCATCAGCTTCCGAGGACCCGGGGGAGCGAGTGTGTGGCTCAGGAACGTCTTGTCTGTGTCTGTAATTCTATCAGGGCCCAGGCTGCTGCGATGTACGGGGTCAGTGCGCAAGAGCAGCCGGGGAGCTGGAGGATAAATACCCCGCTCCCTTCTCCTGGGAAAGACAGTCCTGAGCCCCGTCCCCCTCCCTGGGTGACCACGCCCAGCCGCTCACAGCAATACCTGCCCATTAACCAGCCTCCACTGCCCCCCACGCCCACGCCTCCGGTCTCCCTTCCTCACCCCCTCTCAGGTGCTTCCTGGGCTCTCCTCCCAAACAAACCGCTTGGCTTCTTGTCTCGGGACTGCCCGTGGGGAGTCCAGACCCAGAGAAAGAGGCAGAGGTGAGCAGGTGAGCGGCCCTGAAGAGAGACCAGAGGGCTGAGATCTGAAGGAAAGGCACTAGACGAGAGAGTGGAGAGGATGGGAAGAGCGGTCCAGGCAGGAGGAACAGCATGTGTGAAGCCTCTGAGCATGTAACTCTCGGGCCTGCAGGCCAGTGTTCCACCTGCGAGTAGGACACAGAGGGATTCCCAACGCTGGGTGACACTCTCCGCATTCGAGGCTGGATCGCGCTTTGCCGTGGGGGTGTCCTGTGCCCTGCAGGATGGTTGGCAGCGTCCCTGGCCTCTACCCACTGGACACTGTCAACTGTCCCCTGGGAGGCAGGTAAAATTGCCTCCTGTGGAATTGGGGTACAGGGGCCGAGGACGCATGAGCACCTCTCTGAAGAGGGATAGCTGGCTGCGGCTGCCAATGTGCTCCCTCCTCTGCATGTCCACGGCCCCGTCCATCGCGGCGTCTGGCCGGTTTGCCGTCCCCTGGCCCGGCGAGATAAAGGTCAGGGACACGGGGCGTGGCGGCTTAGTGGCTTCCCCGAGGCCTCGCCTTCGGTCATTCCCGCCTCTGGCCGCTAGATGGCGCCGTCGCAGTGCTGTACCCGGGAGAAGAGGCCGGCCGGGGAGATCCGGCTTCGCTTCTCCTGACCTCGTCTGCAGCCCAAAGTGCTGCCTGCCTTTCTCCCAAGTGCGTGGGTGGATGTGGCGGCCGGGGGTGGATTGTGAGCTCCCGCGAGCTCACCCTGGGCAGCTGTGCGTTCTAGCACTGTCTAGGCTTCCCCGTCTGGAAAATGGAAGGAAACAAAGCCCTTATCTCCCAGGCCGCCAAGGAGGGTTAGATAGGATGCAGCAGGCAAGGTGTGGGTGGAGCCCAGGCCCAGCTCACAAAATGTTAGTGGTCTTTAGGATTGGGCCCTGCATGGTAGATCCGCTGCAGCGTCAGTGGAGTGTGAGCAAAGTCACCTGTCCTCTCTGGACCTCGATGTACTCTTCCAACAGGGGGCAATGACGATGCCCTCTTGAGACGCCCTCTTACCTGGTGAATGCTTACGATTTACCTTTGCTTTTTTTTTTTTTTGAGACAGAGTCTCACTCTGTTGCCCAGCCTAGAGTGAGTGCCGGGGCGTCAGCCTAGCTCACAGCAACCTCAAACTCCCGGGCTCAAGCAATCCTCCTGCCTCAGCCTCCCGAGTAGCTGGGACTACAGGCATGCGCCACCATGCCCGGCTAATTTTTTCTATATATATTAGTTGGCCAATTAATTTCTTTCTATTTATAGTAGAGACGGTTCTCGCTCTTGCTCAGGTGGTTTCGAACTCCTGACCTCGAGCAATCCGCCCACCTCAGCCTCCCAGAGTGCCAGGATTACAGGCGTGAGCCACTGCGCCCGGCCAGCACCTTTGCTTTAACACTTCATTTCAACTTTGTAAAACCCCTATGAGATACACAGTTTTCTTATCCTCATCTTACTTAGAAGGAAATGAAGGCACTGAGATGTTGACAGGGGGAGGCGGGGGTCATGCCTGGCCGTCCAGACTCATAACCCAAGTGGCCGACCACCCCATAACACCATGGAAAAATGGCCAATTGGTTGTTCTCGTTTCTTCTGCGCAAGAAGTATTGCAGCTTGATTCACAAAGGTTAAAGGTATTCAGCAAGGGGAGCTCAAAGGGCTTTGACTGCTTTGCAACCTGGGAGCCAGAGCAGAAATGGAAAATGCCTGAGGGCTGGTTATTGTCCAGGGACCCTCCCCGGGTTTCCGTGAAACGGCTTATTTTCCTTTCATTCCTATGCAGGGGTTAGCACACTTTTTCTGTAAAGGGCCAGAGAGTAAACACGTTAGGCTCTGTGAGCCATATGGTCTCTGTTGCAAGTACTCAACTCGGTCCTTGCAGCTCAAAAGCAGCCACGGGCAAAATGAAAACAAATGGATGTGGTTGTGTACCAATAAAACTTTATTTATTAAAAACAGGCAGTGGGCTGCATGTGGCCTTTGGGCCATAGTTTGCCAACTCCTGAGATGACACAGCACAGTCTCTCTGCCCAACTCTGGAAGTGTACAACATGAAACCCACGAGTTATACTTTCTCACGGCTCAGGAAGTCGACCCGCAGAAGCTTACCAACATGTGAGCTGGTGCACACCAGGGAAGGCAGCTGCTGTCTAGGGGCCTGCTTTGCCCTGTGCAGAGACCAGAAGACCTGTCGAGTACTCTCTGGTTGCTGTTTCTGGTGCTTCATGCAGGCTCCTGTCTATTTACTACTGGAGAAGAATCCTGGCCTCATCTGCTTCTGCGACACATTATACTAATTACCCCAGTCTAGTCATTTCCACAGTGTCAGGACCCAGCTGTGAATAGTCAGAGGTGGGATCTGAGCTGTAATTCTATAGCAGCCCTCACCAAACCTGAAAAAAAGTACCAATTCCTTGCAAAGAAAAAACTGGTGGAATTATCAGTGTATCACTTAAACCTGTACGAGTATAAAACAGGAAGAAACATCTAGTGAACATAGCTCTTAGCCAATAACAGCTACACAATTTGACACATTTATTACGAACAAAACTTTAAAGCTGACAAATTCAAATTGCCAGCATAACATGGTAGATGGTGTTTTGGGTGAAACTAAATTGTCCATGTTGGATTTAATAGTAGACAGATGTCTGTTGCATGCTTCCCTGTCTCATTTGCCATTAAGAATGATGAACTAGTTTTGGTTACATCATCATTAGTATTTCCAATAATGTTCTTTTAAATAATTAACTCAGTTTTTCTACAACTCTGTTATTTTGGTGGACAAATCAATTGTAAGAGCGCACTACATAATGCAGTACTCAGAAAAGCCAAGAAAAGGCCACAGACTGACCCATGTGTTCCTTCATATTCTGTATGTGGCTTACTACCTGGGACCTGTTGTGAGTTGTGACATATGAAGACACAACCTGAGAAAGCTACTGGCTCAGAAAAAGCATGGCATCTCAGCTGCTGAGGCTCTTTTGGTATTGAAGAGCGGTGTGATTCAGTTCTCGCCATTCCCCTCTCAATCACTTACTATAAGACCGTTCTCCATGTAGCCAGGCTCCTGGCCACACTTGGTGACAAAGAAATAAAAGTCATCACAGTTATGGAGCTCTGCTGTTGTGGAGCCATGCTAGCCTATGTGCTCCACATCCTCAGGAAATGAAAATGGAAATTGTCAAACTTCTCGCTTGAACTTGGCGACCCCCAAGAATACAGCACATTTTGTCCTATAAGTACAAAGGAAGGTGGCTTTTCTGTGCAACAGGTTTTCTTAATTAAGCACTAATCAATTTTTCTTGGATACTTTGGTTGCCACTTGCAAAAATTCTAGTTCAGCTTCAGAGTTTGAGGAATGTTGACAAGTTTGCATTCGGATTTTCTATCAACCTTGTTTCATATCAGTGTGTTTCTTAAGTATGGTTTTATAACATCTAGACAACCAATAGTTTACTGAAGAAACAATCTTCTGACTTTGTTATGTGAGAGGGAGATGATATTTAATGTACAGAAATTGGATTATGGATTTATACACAAAACTTTTTTTAAATTTTGGTTTTGTTTTTGTGTTTGTTCTTTGGGTCACAAAAGCAAGCAATTCTTTAAGTTAAACCATATGGTATTATTACTTCTGTAGATAAAAGAATAGTAGCAAATATGTATGAGTCAACCTGATACAAAACATTCCTAGCATGAGTGGCGCACAGTCACGCACACTGAAAACCATTTTGCCAAAACCAGGATCCAAATCTAAAACTGGAAGTGACATATCTTAGTCAGCAAACAAAATTGCAAATCTGGCAATATGATGGGATGTGCAGAGAGACAGAACTGACATTTATGGGCGAGATTTATTTAGAGGGATTTAGGAGTCCCCTCTTCCCTAGTGGCACCTTTGGTGATTCATGTGCTTGTCACTGTGTTCTTAGAAGGTGTAGCAGATGTAAGTCGCCTTGGTTTTCTCACTTTCTAGCTTTAAGTTTGAGCATCAGCTGGAGCTTTGGTGGGAAAAGGTGAAGGAGCTTCAGGGTCAACTGATTAAAAATTTTCACCTGCTTTCCAGTGTCCCTGAAGTGTGGACCTCTGGGTAGGTCGATGGTCCTTTATAGAAGATGGCCCTACACAGAGCTGGTGTTAAGGAGAAAATGACCTAGCAGGGAAAGAATTAAAAGAATGTCATCCTTGTTTGCTCTGGCTCATTTTTTTTAATACACCAGTCACCTTGACATTTCTAAAAGAATTTTTCAAGAGCCTGAGTCTAAAAACTATGCTTGTCCAAATAAAATGTTCAGGATCACCAGGTGGGGCCCCTGAATTCTGGCTGTGCTCTTCCTTCCACCAAGGTGTGACTTAGGTCTCATTTCACCAAAAGGCAGCAATACCCTTCCTTGTGAGAAAGTATTTTCCATTGCAGGTGGCTGAGTCTGGGAGACCCACCCTTTGCCCAATGTCCACACCATTTGGCACTTCTGATGATTGCTTATGACCTAAGATAAGCACATTCTGCTTAGAAATTGCAGGGTCCTTACCTCTAACTTGGGAACAATAGAAATAGTTAACATTTTCCAATCTCAAAAAAATGACTTCTTCATTTGACAAATAACATCAGATGTGAAAAGTAATTGACTTGTTCTTGGACTTTCAGTAGTGTGTGTGTGTGTGTGTGTGTGTGTGTAGAGTTTGGCTTATTACTTATTTGCTTGTTGTGAAATTCTGTTAGACTGAGCTCCATTAAAATACCCAAAAGTAGCAGAGTGCAGCACTGTTTACAAAGAAAATTTATAACCGTGGTATCATTTAATCAACTGTGCAATTCAGATTGAGTATCCCTTATCTCAAATGCTTGAAACAAGAAGTGTTTGGGATTTGTGCTCTTGGAACATTTACTGGGTGAGCATCTCAAATCTAAAAATCCAAAATCAGAAATAACAAAATTTGAAACCCAATGAGCATTTCCTTTGAGCATCACCATTGACGTTCAAAAAGTTTTGGACTTTGGAACATTTTGGATTTCAGATTTTCTGATTTGGGACGCTCCACCCATACTGGATTAAGAAATGGCTCATGGGGGAGTCAACATTTGAGCAAGACTTTGAAGAAGAGGTAGGATTTTGACATGGATTTGGCTTTGGAATCAAACCTCGGTTTCCAAATCCTGGGGTCGGATCTGCAAAGCCAAATCTTGGGCTCAGTTCAGGACTGTCATTTAATAACTTTGTGACCTTAGAGGAGATTAGGAGCATTAGAAGTTTCTTTTCCTCCTTTGCAATACCGTGGACACAGGAATTCCTCTCTTGCAAGCCAGCAGTAAGATTAACAGACAATAATGACGGCCCAGAACTTGTGGCACCAACACACGGTGAGTAATTCACAGCATGTACTACTGCCCCTGGTACTGTTCTGCCGTCACTATTATCACTGTCCTCACCACTCGTGGTAGATGGCATTGTTTACCCTAAATCTTCATCCCTCCCTTGCCAAGATGAGGTGAGTGTGAAGTACTTCCCTGCCCTTTGCCTTTGGGCTTGAGCATGCAACTTGGTTTGACCAATAGCCTGTAGGAAGGAGGGATAATTTTCCAGTTTTACGCTTAGGAATCAAGAAGCCTTGTGTGTTTCCACACTCACTTTTGTTCTTCTGCCTGTGACATAAGAAGAGTTTCCTCTGGGGTACTGCTGTGCCTTCAGCTTTGGCCAAGAATGAGCACCCGTGGAGCAGAACTTCCCTTGCCTACCCACAAACTTACACTGAGAGCAAAGCTGCCCCAGCCGAGGCAGCCTGGAATAGAACCGCCTGGCAGAGCCCAGCCCAGATCAGCTGAGCCCTGGAGGACACACAGAGACATGTGAGTGACAACAAATGATTACTGTATTATATCGCTGAGCTCAGAATGTCTTGTTACACAGCAGTAGCTGTCTGATACATCATGCTTGTTGATTTCATGGGCAGAGACTGGCAGAAAGGATATGTAGGGTGGAAACTGGAAACAGTGGAAAAACAGGGTACGGACAAAAGCACTCTGGGAACTAAGGGTGCTATAGCTGGTAGAGATCACAGAGGGCCTCTGTAACAAAGCTGAGGAGTCCGGCTTTACCCACTGTACAGAGGCAGCCACTAGAGGTCTCAAGGGGGCTGGTGTGACAGGGCAGGGCTTCAGGGGAGGTCGTGGGGCCACAGCCACGGAGGACACGGTGAGCTGCCTGACACAGCAGTGACCCCACCCACCTCACATTGCCCACTGGAGGATGCTGCCCCATTGGTGGTCTCACTTCCTTTTCTCTTTCCAGAGTAGCCTTGATCATCTTTTCACCTGATTTTACCATTTATAAATACACCAGGGGGCAGAGACAGGGGACATCCTGGGTCCCCCCTCTTTCTGTGGCAAATCCAGTGTTCTGAACATTGTCTACACCTGGGATTGTGGTCTAGACAAGAATAATGGAGACTTACTAAAGCAATGACCCACAGTTTGTCCCCGTGCTGTTTGCAGTCCTGTAGCCTGAGGGCCATCCTCAGAGCCAACTGCTGCAAGAAAAGGCTCGGTACTGGTGCCGGAGGTGGGCACAAGCACAGGGAAGAACTCCAAAGGGGTCTTGACTTGGGGGGGGGCCTTGATGTTGTCCCCCCACACAAACTTGTCTCAGGCTGACCTCCCTACTGAGACTCTGCCTGTCTGCGCTGGACACTCTCACTGGGATGGGTAAGCCCAGGGGGTTTGCTAAAGTGAGGGGAGTGGGAATAAGGGGCACTGCTGGGGCCCAGGCAGGGGCATAGCAGGTCAGGACCAGCACCCCAGTACAGCGGGGGCAGCCCCTCGCTCCTGCTGGCCAAAACCCAGCGGGAAGGAGCATAAGGCAGAGCAAGGGGTGTTTCTAAACCCACAATCTGACCTCACGAGTACGTCACCTTTCAAGTCTCTGAAAACGTTTAAGTTCCTACGCAGCTTCTGGAGCCATGCTCAAATCACAGCTCCACTGCCAGGGAGCGGTGCGCTGGCGGGAAGTGAAGTCACCACCGTGCCTCGAGTTCCACATCCCTAGACAGGGTGAAGATGCCTCCCTCCAGCCTCTCTGTAAGGATGACACGTGTCACAGCACCTTTAATGCACTTAGAGAGTGTCCTTATATTGTAGGTAGCTCAGTAAATACTCAGTGCGATTACTGTGATTGCAGTTGTGTTAGTTTCTAGGGCTGCCACAACCAAGTGCCACAAACGTGGGGGCTCAGAACAACAGGAATGTTTTGTGTCCCGGTTCTGGAAGCCGGAAGTCTGAAAGCAGGGTGTAAGGAGGGGCTGATTCCTTCTGAGGACTGGAAGTCTCTGCCCCAAGCCTCTCTCCAGCATCCGGCGGGTTGCTGGCAGTCTTCTGCATTCATTGCTTTGTAGACACCTCACCGCAGTCTGTCTTCATGTTCACGTGGAATTGTGTGTGTGTGTGTCCCGATTTCCCCCTTTTGTAAGGCATCAGTCATATCAGATGGCTACTATACTCCAGCATGACCTCATCTTAACTAATCACATCTGCAAAGATCCTGTTGGGAAATAGGTAACATTCTGAAGCACTGGGCATTAGGATGTCAACATATGAATTTTGGCTCAGTGGCACATAACTCAACCCATAATAATTATTATCATGATTATTATTAACAATATATAAGCATTGTAGGATGAAAGGAAATGCCATAAAATCACACTTATAGGTTTGTGAGGATTACACGAGGTCAATGGAGAATTGCCTGACACACAAAAGGTACTCAACACATGCTGTTATACTTCCTCACTGTCAGACTAAAAGTAGAAGATCTTTGCTCCCATTCCATTGGCCCAAATACAGACACATCTGTATTTCTCGTTTCATCCCAGTTTTATGTATATACATGCTTATATGTCATATGTGATATTTTGTGGGTGTAAACATTTGTTCTGCCTCCTAACATTATTTTGAAATTACTTTTCTCCCTACTAAAGCGTTCTTTTGAAATTATTTCTAATAGTTGAGTAATATTTCACAGAATCAAAATGCCACTTAATTTACTTAACACTTTCCATAATTTACTTACATTCATATTGTATACGATCTTGTGTTCTATTGTAAAACCAAGCAACCATGAACATCTGTGCCACGGCCACTCGAGTCCTAGAACTCTACTTGGTGTAAAATATCTCCTCATGATTTCACTTGTATTTCTTGAGAACCAGAAAGTGGAATCCTCTTCCCTGTTCATGGTGACTGTTTCTATTTCCTCCTTGTGTGTCGTCTCCTCCTATCGCTTGGCAGATTCATTCTTACCTGCCCCCAAATCTGTAAGAAAATGGTCTCATTCTCTGGGGCTGATCCAAGGCTCCTGGCCTGGTACTTACTGTGGATTCTCCTGAACCTGCCATCAATCTTTTCAGGGCAGGCTGGACCAAGCAGTGCCTTTGCATGAGAAATGCCCAGGCAGAAGGTCCAGTCATCCTCCGTGTGAATTCTCTCCCACGATTCACAAATAGAAAACAGGAGAGCAGGGAGTGGAAGAGGCAAGCCTCTTCAGCTGTTTGGAGAGTCAGCAAGAGAGAGAATCTTTAATTACTGACCATATGTAATATAATAATATGCCTGTATTTTGGTTTTGGTTTTTATTTCTTATGTAATGTTATTAAGAGTTATGAAGTGACGTAATGTGTAAAATGTCCAATAAGCAGGTTCCTTTTCTTTCTCCCTAACCACGGGCAACCCCAAGATGCATCCCTGGCCCACAGCTCAGTGGCATCTGTACACTGCACCCTCTGGGAAAGCCAAGGACAGGAGCCCTCATCACATCCCAGGCAGAACCAGTCCTCCATGTGGTCCTGCTAGTCCGATGGCCACCCGGCATGGCCAATCTCTCAGGGCTTATTTGGTGGGATTGTCTCTCCTCTACTTCACTCCCCAAAGGGGAAATGCCCTGAAAGGCACCAGCTTAACTGGGCCCATTTACACCTTGCACAGAGTTTAGGTTGCAGGAAATGCAACCTGGTTTCTCCAATACATACATTGCAAAAAAAAAAAAAAGAGAGAGAGAGAGAGAGAGGAAGAGAGGGAAGGGGATGGAAGAGAGGGAGAGAAGGAGCGGGTACCCACAGACTAAAGGAGACTTTGAAAACATATTGACTCATTGCGACATGTAGACATAATTTGGTTCCTAATTCAAAGAAAGTGCTAAAAAAAATCATACTATTTGTGAGGCAGTTGGAAATTTGAACACAAGATAAATATTTGGTGATGCTGAGGAATTCTTGTTCATTATTTTTAGGTACAGTAGTGGTATTATGGTTATATTTTTTAAAAGAGGATTTCTTACATTTAAGCGTCGCACCTTGGAGCATTTACCGGATGAAATGATGTGACAATAAGAGCACAGAGGAAATAAGCAGACTGTGAGTTGGAACTCATAGAGCAGTGACCCAGAGTTTTCACTGGGCAACCCACCCTGTAAATGTCAAGATGAGGAGAACTTTTCTCTGGGGTCATTCAGTGTCTCATTATCCCAAAAGAGTTGTTCTCCAAACTCTGTGAACAGCCATGCAGGGCGTGGGCCACATGCAGGGCCACCTGTGCTCTGGGTGATGCAGAATCGAGAGGGGTTGGTGTCTGTACCTCACCCTGCAGCATACAAGTGCCACTCGATCGTATTTGCTAAAGCCCTGGGTCCCGCCCTGCCTTCTGCTGCACCTGGTGTATCTAAGTCAGAGATTGTCTGGCTCCAATTTCTCTGTGTGAAGTATGTGTCTGCCGGTGAAGGCAGGGGACTGCCCGAGCGGGAGAAGTGTGGTCCGATAGTCCCACTGTGCCCTGTCAGCCTGTGCCACCCCCTCCTTCTCAGCATCCCCTGCCCCAGTCCTCTGCCTCTGCCTGGTCCTCAGACCCGTCCCTCCAGACCTTTTCCTACAGATGCTCAGGCTGAGGCTCTCATTCTGCAGGTTGGGTACTGCTCTTCTTCCTTTCCCGCTTCCCCCAGCATGATGTCACCTCTCGCAACCTGCCTTTGCATGTTCTAATTTCTCATTCCACTCTGGGTTGGATAATCCTTCCTGTGTGCCACAAAGGAGCAGGAGAGAAAGCAGCTTAGTTCTTGGTAGCATGGGGGCAGCCTGTGCTGCTCTCCAGGAGGCCTGGCTCAGTCACACCTTCCCGGCTGCACCTGCTCTGCCCGCCCACAGCACCTGGTAGCCCTGTTAGTGGGCGCAGAAGACAGGGCCCCTGCCGTCGGTGAGTTTGGTCCTGGTTAGTCAGTGTGAACGTACCAAGTGACTGAGGACGATTAGACGTTCAGTGGTGCAGGGAAGAATGAAAACATCGATGTGGATTGCAGTTAGCTCAGGCCAGCAATCTATTTATAGGCAGTTCAGACAAAGCTAACCTAGACTGATAGAAATCAGGTCAGAGGTTGCCCTGGTGGGGTCCGGGAGGGGGTTGGGCATAAACATGAGCAATGGAAATGTTCTAAATCTTCATCTGGGGTGACAATGACATCATCAAACTCATGGAACTGGAGGAAGTGATGCTTCCCCGAGAGGACCTTTATATATAATTGTGAATTTTGAGATCATGTTTTACATATTGAATAAACAAAACTAAATTAAAAATGTAGGGAAAGTCAGCCTGCTCGTAGTGGTCTGGAGAATTCCACTCTCTGTCACACACAAAGTTGAGGGGCACATGGTGAATTGATGTCTAAACCAGAGGTTCTAGTCCTACTCTAAGGATCTATTATCACAGAGGTCCAAAATTCCCATAATGTAGGCTACAAGATGTTGTTGTGTGTGTTGATTTTTCTAGGAAGAGACTCCACTTCTTCCATCAGATTCTACAAATGGTCTGTGACTCTGGATTTAGAAACCACACTTCCAAAGAAAACTGCCTCATGAGCTCAATGCTGCCATATGCAGGAAGTATGAAGCACAGGGTCTCTGGCCTTGAGAAATCACATTCTTCCTGAAAGCTTCCAGAAAGTTGAGAGGATACCATCTGCTTCTCTTGGTCCACCACCCCCCTCAGAGTGAACAGAGCAATTTCGAGGCCACTGTCTACTGAGGCTTTGAGGATGAGGCACCAGACCACTGGCTCAAATCCCTGCTAGCTCAGAATCCTCAAGCCCAGGTTTTAGCTGAGCAAACATCCATGCGTTTTAACAAATAGTTCTTGTTTTATCTTTGATGATGACCAAAGTCTCACTTGGATAATAATTACCAACACCTTCCAGGCCACTCAGAGTCCAGATCTTTCCTTATCAAGCTTCCTACTTCTCCCAACTGGGACATTTTACAGCCATTTCAAGGGAGTCTGGTCTGAGGAGCTGAAGCAGGAGCTTCCATCCAGCTCAACACTGAGTTTTCTAAATGATCCAGTCGTTTTTATATTAGCTCAAGAGAGGATGACACTATCATTATGTTGCAATGGTGCTTGTGCTGCTCTCAAACTTGAGAGAAAGATGAATTTGATAGACCTTGGTACCCTGACATACAACCCTATAGATAATTTATTTGACAACATTTTAAGAATTCTTCAATGACCACCTATGCGCCAAGCACTGTTACAGGCACTGGGCTCACAGTAGTAAATGAGACACGCCCCTACCTTTTGGGAACTCATAGAAAACCATCCATTGTATTAAAAGGTGTATTTATTCTCTAGCTCAGGGACTCCCATACTCTGCTGTGTGTTTTCTAGGTGGTATTCTGTGAACACATGACAGTGCACCTGGAGTGCTTGGGCAAAGGCTCCTGACAGCATCGCCTTCTCTTGGGAAGATGCTGATGCATGCTACTCCAGCACGGGCTTTGCAAAGTCCTGCAGTAAAGAAATCTCTTGGTTGGTCACAAATGCTTTATTTTTTTTTTATTTTTACTTTTTAAAATGCTTCTTTATCAGTAATCACTTCATTTCTTAATTTTTAATTTTATTTTTTAAATGAGAGATAATATATGTTTTTATCATCTACAACATGGTGTTTTGAAGTACATATACATTGTGAAATGGTTCAATCTAGCTAATTAACAAATGCATTACTTCACAGAGTTATCATTTTTCTGGTGAGAGCATAAAACATCTACTCTCCATTTTTTAAAGAATATAATACATCATCATCAACTAGAGTCACTTTTCTGTACAATAGATCTCTTAAAATTTATTCCTCCAATCTAACTGTAATTACATATTCTTTGACCAACATCTCCTTATCCCCCATTGCCCAAAACCACACCAGGCTCTGGTAACCAACACTCTACCCTCTGCTTCTATGAGATCATTTTTTTTCAGTTTCCTCATATGAGTGAGAACATGCAGTATTTGTCTTTCTGTTTCTGGTTTATTTTGCTTAGCATAATGTCCTCCAGGTTCATCCATTTTGTCACAAATGGCAGGATTTCATTCTTTTTTTATGCCTGAATAGGATTGCATTGTGTATATGTACCATATTTTCTTATTCATTAATCCCTTGATGGGCAAATGGGTTGATTCCATATTTTGGCTATTGTGAATGGTACTATGATAAACCTTGGAGTACAGATATCTCTTCAACATAATGATTTTATTTCCTTTGGATATATACTCAGTGATGGGATTGCTGAATCATGTGGTTGGCCTATTTTTAGTTTTTTGAGAAATCTCAGTCCTGCTTTCCATAATGGCTACACTAATTTGCTTTCCACCAACAGCATATAAGGGTTAACCTTTCTCCACAGCCTCACCAGCACTTACTAGCTTTTGTCTTTTTCATAATGACCATTCTAACTACAGTGAGATTATATCTCATTGTGGTTTTGATCTGCATTTCCCTGATCATTAGTGGTGTTGAGCATTTTTTCATATAGCTCTTGGCCATGTGTATGTCTTCTTTTGAGAAATGTCTCTTCAAATCTTTTGCCTATTTGTTAATTGGTTTGGGGGAGGTTTTTGCTTTTAAGTTGTTTGAGTTTTTTTATATATTTTGAATATTAGTCCCGTGTCAGATGCATAGTTTGCAAATATTTTCTCCCATTCCATGGACTGTCTCTTCACTTGTTGGTTGTTTCCTTTGTTGTACAGAGCTTTTTAGTTTTATGTAACCCCATTTGTCTACTTTTGCTTTTATTACCTGTACTTTGAGGTCTTCCCCCCAAAAGTAGTTGCCCGAATCAATGTCCTAAAGCATTTCCCCCGTGTTTTCTTCTACCAGTTTCGTAGTGTCAGGTCTGGTCTTTTTTATAATTCTAAGAGATAAGTATCTAATTTCATTCTTCTATAGGTGGACACCCAGTTTTCCCAACATCATTTATTAAAGAGACTGTCCTTTCCAAATTGTATGTTCTTGGCACCTTTGTCCAAAGTCAGTTTGCTGTAAATGCGAGGATTTATTCTGGAGCTCTCTATTCTGTTCCATTAGTCTATCTGTCTGTTTTTATGCCAATACTACGCTGATTTGGTTAGTATAGCTTTGTAGTATACTTTGAAGTTAGGTAATGTGATGCCTTCCAACTTTATTCTTTTTTTCCTCAAGATTGCCTTAACTATTTGGAGTCTTTTGTAAATCCATACTAATTTTATTTGCATTTTTTTCTATTTCTGTAAAGAATTTATTTTGATAGAGATTGCATTGAATCTGATGATTGTTTTGAGTAGTATAGGCATTTTAATAATATTAAATAATTCTTTTAATCCATGAACATGGGATACCTATTCATTTATTTGTGTCTCCTTTTATTTCTTTCATCAATGTTTCATAGTTTTTATTGCAGAGATCTTTCACCTCCTTAGTTAAATTTTATTTCTAGGTATTTTTTTCATAACTTTGTCAATGAGATTGTTTTCTTGATTTCTTTTTCAGATAGTTCACTATTAGCATATGAAAATGCTATTGATTTTTGTATGTCAATTTTGTAACCTGCAACTTTAGTAATTTATTAGTTCTAACAGTTTTTAGTGGACTGTTTAGGCTTGTCTATATATAAAATCATGTCATCAGCAAACAGGGATAAACTAACTGCCTTCTTTCTGATTTGGATATCTTTTATTTCTTCTTCTTGCCTATTTGCCTTGGCTAGTACTTCCAATATTATGTTGAATAGAAGTGGCAAAAGTGGGCATCCTTGTCCTGTTTCTGATTGTAGAGAAAAAGCTGTCAACTTTTTGTCATTCAGTATGATGTCAGCTGTGGATTTTTCATTTATGACCTTTATTGTGTTGAGGTACATTCCTTCTATAATTATTTCTTTGAGACTTTTATTATGAAGGGATTTTGAATTTTGTCAAATACTGTTTCTGCATCTATTAAGATAATCACATAGTCTTTGTTTTTTGTTTTATTGTTGTAATGTATGGCCATCCTTGCATTCCTGGGATGAATCCCACTTAATTATGGTGATTGATCTTTTTGATGTGCTGTTGAATTTTGTTTGCTAGTATTTTGTTGAAGATTTTTGCATCTATTTTAATTAGGGATACTGGCCTATAATTTTCTCTTTTTGTTTTGTCCTTGTCTGATTTTGGTATCAGGATATTGCTGGCCTTGTATTAATAGAATGAGTTTGTAAGGATTCCCTCCTCTTCAAGTTTTTTGGAATAGTTTTTAAAAAATGATATTAGTTCTTTAAATGTTTGGTATAATTCACCAAGCAAAGCCATAAGATCCTAGATTTTTCTTTGGTGGGATACTTTATATTACTGATTCAATCTACTTACTTGTTATTGATCTGTTAAGATTTTCAATTTCTTCATAGTTCATTGCCGGTGGGTTATAGTCATTTGGAAATATATCCTCTTTTACATATCTTATAATACAAAATAGAATTCAGACTGGGAAATGCTGGTCTTCTGGATTGCTTGTGTGTCCCTATGCTGACATTGAAAGTCCGCTGAGGTTGGTTGCTTTCCTATCTCCCCAGCTGGTTACTTGGCACCACTCTGGCACTCAATGACGCTAAAGTTGTTTCTTTACCAGGCTCAAGGTTCTCTCTTCTTCAGACCACTCCTCTTGCTCTGCCTCTGCCTGGGCCATCTTTCACTCCACCCCATCCCTGTCTGTTGAAATCTCACCACTCTTCAAAGCAATCCCCATATTCCTCATTGCCATGCCCTGACTCCCCAATTCTTTCTTGAACCCTTGGCAAATGTGATAAATGGTTTGCAAAAATGGTCCCATAGTTCTCTCCAGCTCTGTATCCTCACTGTTTTGCAATCTGACTTTCCTCCCATCAAGAGGTAGAGACTATTTGCTGTCTCTTAAATCCAGATTGGACAAAGTATTTTGGACAGAAAGATGTTTAAAAAATGTGACACAGCAGAGATTTGAAAAGTTGGCTGGGCGCGGTGGCTCAAGCCTGTAATCGTAGCTCTCTGGGAGGCCGAGGTGGGCGGATCCTTTGAGCTCAGGAGTTCGAGACCAGCCTGAGCAAGACCGAGACTCCATCTCTACTATAAATAGAAAGAAATTAATTGGCCAACTAAAATATATAGAGAAAAAATTAGCCGGGCATGGTGGCACATGCCTGTAGTCCCAGCTACTTGGGAGGCTGAGGCAGCAGGATTGCTTGAGCCCAGGAGTTTGAGGTTGCTGTGAGCTAGGCTGACGCCACGGCACTCACTCTAGCCTGGGCAATAAAGTGAAACTCTGTCTCAAAAAAAAAAAAAAAAGAAAAAGAAAAGAAAAGAAAAGTGCTTATGCATTGGAGCTTGGACTCTTTTGATGCTCAGAATACTTCTGCCACCCAGGAAATGAGACCAGGTTGGCCTACCAAAGGATGAAAGTCACATGGCTTTTGCCCAGATGACATTGGGCTGGCCACTAGGCATGTGAATAATGTCATCCTGGACAATACATCTCCAGCTGAGCTGATCCAGGTGAGAAAAGCTTACCAGAACCGAGGGAACCTGGCAAATAAGTAATGTCTATTGCTTTAAACTTCTACATTTGGGTTGGTTTCTTATTCAGCAAAAGCTGCCTGATACAGCACCTACACAACGCCTTTGTATGTTCCAGCTTAATCATAGCATCCTTGAGCACAGAACCACATTGACTGACATCCTGCAAAGCTCCCTCAGGACTTAGCATCCTGTCTCACTCATTCAAAGAGCTGAGGACATGTTTGTTGATTGACAATCTTGTCCAAAGTTTTCACTGTGCTTCAAGAATCAGTTAGTAATTTAATTCCTTCAGAAGCCAATCTAGGTCCCCAAGCACCAGCTAAAAACAAACCTGCCACATCAAATCCTTCTTGGAAAAAAGCCAATAGATCATAAGCTTTGAAATCAGCTACAGGGCCGATTGAGGGACATTTTGCTGGGGGCCAAGACCAAAGGCATTAATAGAACCACTCTCTTTAGACTCAGATCCTCCCCCTGATCTCTCCTTCAATAAAGGCAGAAAATATGAGGCCAAACGGAATGTAAGAGTCCCCTAGTTCAAATGAATTCAGGTGGAGAGCATTAGAAATAGCATAGTAAAATTTCTTTATTTTTTTCTTTTTGAAAGGAAATTTGCATAGAAATGATTGACATTATCATTTAAAAATAAACAGAAAATAAACAGAAGAGTTTCCCTTCAAGGTTGAAAATGAGAATTTGAACTATGTAATCAGTAAGATATTATAAATATATAATCCTATATATAGTTCTGACATCCTGAGATACACCAGTTCATAACAAAAGGCAAGGGTTTCTAGAGGGTCATAAAAAACAGAAGGTCATTGTTAACATTCTAAATTAATATCTGGGAGAAGACGGGAGACCAATTACCCCCTTTCTTCTTGCCTATTTCTCTCTTTTGAAATGAGGATATCTATCCTGCAACTGTCCTACCATTGTATTTTGGAAGTAAATAACTTGTTTTGATTTCACAGGCTCACAGCTGGAAGGAAATTTGCCTCGAGATGAGTTGTGCCCTGAGCCTCATCCATATCTACTTTGGATGAGACTTTGGACTTTTGAGTTGATGCTGGAATGAGTTAAGACTTTGGGAGCTATTAGGATGGAATGAATGTATTTTATATGTAAGAAAGACATAAGTTTGGGTGGGGCCGAGGCAGAATGCTATGGCTTGAATGTCTCCTCCAAAACTCATGTTGAAATGTAATTGCCATTATGATCCTATTAAAAGGTGGAAACTTTCAGAGGTGATTAGGTCATAAGGGCTTTGCCCTCATGAATGGATTAATGGAATTAATGCTGTTATCATGAGAGTAGGTTAGCTATTATGGGAGTGGACTCCTGATGAAAGGATAAGTTAGGGTCCTATTTTTTCTTTTTGTCTCACGTGCCCACTCAGCATGTGATGTCTTCTTCCATGAGATGTCACTCTCCAGATGCCAGAACCATGCTCTTGGACTTCCCAGCCTCCAGAACTGTGAACCAAATAAACATCTGTCTTTTATAAATTACCCAGTCTATGGTATTCTATTATAGCAGCAGAAAACAGACTAAGACAAATGCTTAGATGCTAATTTATACAACATGGTAGCCAGAAGAAAGGTGTGTGAAAATGAAGAAAATACCATGAGCTATGGTTATTAGGGAAGTCTGCATGAAGAAAATAAGATATGTTGGACTTTAAAGATTGGATAAGCTGTAGGTATTCTGGAGTAAAAATCAGAAATCAGGGAACACGAGTGTTGACAAAAAAGAAGATATAAGCACAAGATGAGTGCTAGTCTGACAACAGAAAATGTCTTCTCGAGACTCGTAAAAAAATATGTTTAATGGGCAGAGCAGGATTCAGATACGAAGAGCCTACATGTTCAGCACTGATTAATGTATGCATTGGAGCCAGCAGCAAGGCACACCAGACCTGGTTCTGCTCTTGTGTGATCCACCTGCATGTGCCATGTGGGGGAAATTGCCATCGTTTAGGGCCAGACAGTAGTGGAGAATGCCCTGAAGTGATGTTCAGGGTGGCCTGCAGGCTGAGCAGGTGTTACAGAAGAAGAAAGCAGCTTCCACTTACTTCTCAGAGAGCAGGGAGCTCGAGCAGGTTCTCGGAAATCACAATGGCATGAGCTAGAAGAGTTTTCATTTTGTTCTTAAGAAATGTATCTACTGAAGAGGGGAAGGAGAAAAGGCAGGAATCTTCAAAAAATATTTTAAATTGGTCACTAGGGAAATTAGGATAGGTACCTCGAATGTTAGTAGGAGCAGTCACTGCTAGGATGTGGTCACAAAAGCCCTTAGACACCCAATTTACTGCCCCCAAAAGATGCTTTTTCTTGAAGACACTCATTGCAGAGTCATCCATCTTCACTGAAAAGTCAGTGAAAGTCTTTCCTTCTGGAAGGAGCAGGTCCCAGGTGTGAAGCTCTGAAAAGTCTCCAACCAGGTCTGGCTTTGAAATCGGGCAGCTGAGAGGAAATCTGCATCTCTGTGGCACTCAGAGCAGCACGGAACCTGGACACTTCCTGAGGGGCTGAATACACATTCCTGGCCATGTGTCTCTCCCTTCGAAATGACTGTTTGCCCACCTGAGCCCAGCCGGCCACCCTTCCCCACCGCCGTGCAGGTGCAGGAGGAGCTAACTGAGGACAGCTGTGCTCAAAGTGATGCCAGGAAGCTCCTTGCGGTCCCCCCAGGGGGCTTTGCATCACAAGGGGGACATTATTTCCTTGACTAGGAAGGCTGTGTTTGTCTGAGACCCCAGGGAGCTGATGAGGTGATACTATCGACCTCTGGGCTGTGCTGCGAGCTGCCCCCGCCTGGGAGAGGATGGCCAGAGCTCAGCAAGGCAAATGCGAAAGGGACTGCTGTCAGCCAGGAAATTCACTGATGTGTCCTGCTGGTTCCTCATAAATGGTACAAATTAGAGGTCTGCCTCAAGCACGGAAGCCAGAGGCAGCTCATGTGCCAGGAACTGTTTCCATGGGAAATAATGGCTTTCTTTCCAAGAAGACCCAAGCTCTGCACATTGCAGTGCAGGAGAAATGCGAGCTGCTTGGGGCGCCCTGATGTGTCTCAGCGCAGGTTCTTTGCCCAGGGCTCAATTCCTCTCTAAGCAGAAGTGACAGGGGAAGAGGATTTGGCCTTTCCAAAATCAGTCTAGAAATTGTCAACAACAGAGAAGAAACTAGGACACTTGCCCAGATTACTTAAGACGAAATCACAAACACCAAAAGCAGGCTGCATGTTATTCGTTAAGGTGGGGAAGTGACTGAGCCAGACACATGTGAGGGGGCTGCTGGTGGGAAATATGGGTGTTTCACACAGGGGACACCTTCATGGAGGGGAGGCAGGTGGGGGCTGCTGGCCAGGTCGGGGTGGGCAGCCACTCACTGGAGCTGAAGGGACACCAGTCTCCTTGACCCCTCCTGCACTAACTAGTCTAAGGATCACATAATTCCAAGTGGTGGAGACTTCGGACCACAGTCCTGGGAGCTGCCTTGTGCAAACTGACCTCAGCTCTCACTTTAGAATGGGCCCTGCATTCCAGGTGTGCAGACATCTGTGCCAGGACACATTCCTCTCAGCATCTCGAACACCTGCACTTCTGCAAAGCAGAGACAACGTTTATTTTGCTTTTCACCTGGAGCCCAGGAATCATTTGCTAATTAAAGAAATTGATATTATTCTTCTACTGAGGACTAGATTTCAGCTTCTACAGTAATAAGGAAAAGTTAAATATTAGTATATTCGTACAACCTTTTGTTGATTCTTTGGTTCTAGCTCACTCCCGAATCCTAGACAGTGTAGGGCTCTTCCTAGGCATGCTGTAACTGATCAAGTGTATCGGCTTTGATTATTTATATATTTATTTTTTGAGACAGAGTCTCACTGTGTTGCCCAAGCTAGAGTGAGTGCCGTGGCGTCAGCCTAGCTCACAGCAACCTCAATCTCCTGGGCTCAAGCGATTCTCCTGCTTCAGCCTCCCGAGTAGCTGGGACTACAGGCATGCATCACCATGCCCGGCTAATTTTTTCTATATATATTAGTTAGCCAATTAATTTCTTTCTATTTATAGTAGAGACGGGGTCTTGCTCTTGCTCAGGCTGGTTTCGAACTAGTGACCTTGAGCAATCCGCCCGCTTCGGCCTCCCAGAGTGCTAAAATTATAGGCGTGAGCCACCACACTCTGGCTTTGATTATTATTAACACAGTTAGGACTAGTTGTCACAACCAGGTGCCTGCCTAGCATATGCTGTATTTGTAGCAGGTACTCAACAAACACTCGGTAAATTGATTAAAAAAAATATTTAACCTTCTCTTAACATCTGGGCATGCCATTAGTTTAGTAGGCAGGATCTGCTCTGCCTGAATGCTGAGGACCAGCCCTCTGAGTGCAATGGCTGGATGGATCAGTGGCTTTGCTGGACCTACCCGATGACTCCTAGCAAAAGGGATCCTAAATCCTATTTCTGTCTGGCTTCAATAATGCTTTGTCTCCAAGAATTTCAGTGCAAAGAGACCATAAATAGTTCTACTACATGTCTTCTGGCAAGTTTTTAAGAAATCAGGCAAAATCACCTTTCTGGCAAATTTTGGAAAAATCTGGTGTTGCTAGATGTCAAGAAGCCTGAGTCTTATTTCTAATTATTCTGAGGCATTAGGATGAAATGGGGTGGGTTGTGTCTATAGGGCTGGTTAAAGCCTTCAGAGAAACAGACATGAAAACAGATGGTTGGGATTGAAAAGAGGAGCAGAGATAGAATCCTCAGTTCCTCTCACTTTCTGCAACCTCCTTGGCAGATGAGGTCCAGTAGACCTATGCGATTCATCAGTTGTCATCGGAAGGGCTGGACTGGCAGCTGCCTCTCAGAGTGCCTTCGTTTTTATCCTTTCCAGTCCAGAGCAGACACTGGGGACAAATCTGGGAACACGAACCACAGAGTTGATCCCTTGTTCTGAGACTTCAATCATATAGAAAAAGTCAGGAAGATGTTCTGAAGATCCGATGCTCTTGCCTTCTACACCTGTGGAAGCCACCCATCTCAGAAAGAAGGGTACTTCTGCATGGCAGTGATATAACATAGACATTACGTAGGAAGACGAGGTGTCCACCACTTTAAGGAATCAGAATGCAAACTTAGTTGCCATCATCTTAAACATCACCAAATCTGCAGTGCTCAGACTTCTATAAAATCCCATCTAATTACCTGATGCCATTATTTTTCAATGTTTGTTACTGCTATGGCACCTACTAAACACTTTGACCTTTCATTTTTTTTAATCAGATATTTCAATATTTGACACTCATTCATCCGGACCTTAAAAACTAAGTTGTAAAAATACAAGTCATGGCTGTTAAGAATTTTGGATGGATTCTCCAGGACTCCAAAGACTTCTGGGTGGTTTTTACTCCCAGGCTGTCTTTGCAAAGCACTTTCCGAATGTCCATCCTGCACATGAATAATCTCCGTGGTCTCCCAAAGGGATTTTCTGGTCAGACTTGGGAGATTAAAATACGATAATGGGTGCGAGACTGTGCTTTGAAAAAAACATGACAGAGCTACATGCTTAGAGATTTTAATACTTGTGTCCTGTGTCCTTTGCTTCCCCAAGTTTAACATTCCTTAGGATATTTCGTTGCATTCTGTGATTTTCCTGAACATTGTATTCATTTTGGAGCACAAGGAGCTAAGAGCTGTTGGAGACATCCTCCTAAAAGAGCCCACACCTCCTAATAAAGCTGGTCATTTGTTGATTGTTTCTAATTAGCAGCTCCTCTGGGACCCTCTTTAGAATTTGATCTTCTCCCTGAGAGTCAATGATTTTTCACAGGAACCCCCAGAGAGAAGGCAGGGAGAGAGAGAGAGAAAAATTCTCACTAGTAGTTTCAAAATTCCTAGAGAATGAAGATCCTTTTTAGAACACTTAATTGTTGTATTTTTAGCAACCATTGAAAAAAGGGAAAATGCTCTTGTGAATTCTGTAACGTTCTAAAATGCATTTGAATTTTACAAATCTGCTTTAATAGAATGTCTACTTTTGCTTCAAAAATAGTGCATTGCATGTTTTATCAATTTTAAGACATGCTTCTTGTTTCACCCTTTAATATCTACGATATTGGTGTGTTGTTGAAAATTGATAGCTTAGCCATAGTGCCAATAATTTAATGTCAGTGTTTATGTCCTAGTAGCATGTAAATAATTCTGGGCTTTACAGTGGATGGTATCCTAAATTTCATGGAATACACCGTAGGAAGCTTAGTGTTGACTCAGCCCACAGGCCATGCTTGGTACACTGACTTCCAGCCTCCCAGGAATAATTCTACTTCTCCCCAGGGACCTTCTGCCCTCCCACCCCCCAGGCTGGGAAATTACTCCTTTGATGTGTCCTATCATTTACATTAACCAACAAGTTGCTCCTGGGTATAAAATGTAACAGTAAACAGCCCTGCTCTGAGTCTGGATGTGGGTACCTGAGTGGCTGGGGAAGGCCTGCAGTTTCAGGTTTGGTTGTGCTGACACCAAGTCTGGTACCAGAGTCCTTGGAATTCTCCAGATTCCAACAGAGACATAAGTTACCGTTAACATAGAACAGTGGCCAACGACCAGAATGTTCTCACCGAACCCACTGTCTATCTAGCACAACGTTTGGAAAAGTATTAACCCTGGTAGTAGACTGTATTTGAAAATTTACAAGTCATTTGATGCAGTGTTGAAACAATTGGAGAATAATATACTGTGAGATCCCAGCTAGAAGGTACCAGAAATTTCAGAGGAGGGGTGGGGCAAAGGAGGCAAAGAAAGAACACTTAAGCCGAGACAAGCATGGGAGAACTTGCGCCAGGTGTTGAAGGATGGGGCTCAGATCCATCTACAAAGAATTCTGCCTCCATCCGACTGATTGGCTGTGACTCATAGTGTTAAAAACACC
The DNA here is from genome assembly GCA_008750895.1 of Mirza zaza. Taxonomy (NCBI): domain Eukaryota; kingdom Metazoa; phylum Chordata; class Mammalia; order Primates; family Cheirogaleidae; genus Mirza; species Mirza zaza. Next base: position 39,056 of record VSMD01124554.1, read on the forward strand.
AGTTTATTGAACATCTGCCATCTTCTGGGTCCTTTATGTTGACTGTGTCACATTCACAACCCTATAGTTACACTTCACAGTGGATACTGCCTTCCCCCCGTGTTGCTGAGCTAATAAATGACCCAGATCCAGCTCATTGCAGACTCTACAGCAGACATTACCCCACACAGCCCCTGAAGGACAGGTAGGAGTACAACACATAACAAGGAAAGAGGTGCTTCAAGAGTAAGAGAGGGAAACAAAGTCTCACTGTCAGGAAGGTGCACCTGCTTAGGCCAGTTTCCACTGTGTTACCTTGGCCAAGTGAATTAGCCTTTCTGAGCCTCAGTTTCCTTATCTGTAAAGTGGGAACAGTATTGCTTGTCTTGCTATATTCATCCAAATACTAAATCGGATAATGAAATAAACCACAGTACCAGCAAGGGGAGGCATTAACAAAACATAATTATTTATTATTGTTGTTATTGTACTTGCTCTAATTAGTCCTTGAATGTCTTTTTTAAAAGCTAGCTGGAGCATTCTGGAAGATATCACTCAGTTCTCCTTTCCAGTGCATTCTCTCATCTTGACTTATCTAGTCTTTGCTGCCATTTCCTGACATGGGGCTAAGCCAACGAGTACTGAGAAAACTCAATTAAAAACACTCCAAGTATGCCTCAAGCACTGTCTTGCCTTGCCTGAGTGGGTTTTTATTTGTTCTATGATGGTCTCCAGCTGCCAGGGGCAGGTATGAAATGGGACCCTTCAGATAGAGATGGAGAAAAAAGATTTTTGTCATTAGAGCTCCTAGTCTTCATTTCTCATCTCAGTAGATGGGTATAAACTCCAGAGTGGGCCATGAGCTTGTGTGCAGTCTGCATTGCTCTTTCAGGGAGGGCTGAGAGGAGAGACGTCAGCCTGGGGAGGATGGAGCTATGCAGAGCTGGATATCTGCCTGGGGGCTGTGAAATCCCACCACACACTCCACGGAGAGCAGAGTGAACCACAGTGCTGATGCTTCTTCTTAAACCGAGGCCATCACCCCGGGAGCTGGGGCTAAGGCATTTGCGTTAACTGAGAGTTTCATGGTCTGGTATTCACTTATTTAAAAAAAAAAAATGGAAGCAAGTGCTATTGACAACAGCTGAGTTATAGAATCAACCTCAATGTCCATCAACAGGTGAACAGATAAAGAAAATATGGTGTATATCCACAGTGGAATACTATTTAGCCATTAAAAAGAATGAAATGCCATTATTCATGGCAACATGGATGACATTATGAGGCACATTATGTTAAGCGAAATAAGTCAGGCACACACAAACAAATATTGCAGCTCTCACTCATATGTGGAAGCTAAAAAAATAAAATACCTTGAACTCATAGAAGTAAAGAGAACTGTGGTCATGAGAGGATAGGAAGGGTAGGGGGAGGAGAGGATGGGCAGAGTTGGTTAACAAACAAAATTACCACTACATGGAAGGCATACATTCTGGTGTTTTGTGGCACTGTGGGGTGAATATGGCCAACTGTTGTTTATTGTATATTCTCAAAAAGCTAGGAAAGAGGATTTTGAATGTTCATAGTACAAAGAAATGATAAATGTTGGATAAATGAGGGATATGCTGATTACTCTGATGTGACCAGTACATATTGTATAAATGTATTGAAATATCTCATAAACATGTATAATTATTACATGTCAACTAAAACTAAAAGGGGGAAATGACAATCAAGACAATAAAATAAAAAATAATAATGGGAGAATTTAAGATTATACATGTTCACCAGCATGTAGGCTTTTGTTTCCATCGGAAATAGGTTCATTTTCTTTCATGAGAGCTTGTTGACTGGTGACCAGAATCTATTTGGCTGTCGATCCTGATTCCTCTGTGAGCTTGGAGGACAGACAGGCTGACAAGGTGTGACAAGGACCCCCCTAACCCCACCACACACGTGTGGGACCCCTGCCCCAGAGGAAGGTCTGGGTTTCTCTCACCTGGTAAGTGGATCTCAATACTGGCTGCACATTACAATGACAGTGGGGGCTTCTTAAAAACCCACATGTCCATCCCCTCCCCTCAATCATCAGTTGTATCAGAATTTCTTAGAGTGGGGCCAGCCATCCAGGTGCCCTTCCCAGAAGATCAGCTGTTTGTGGACTCAACCCACCGAAATGGTTCTTCCTCCCCGAGGACTCCATGGTGAGGGGGTAAATAGACACCGATTGCTTTGCTACATGGACCTGACCTTCTGCCTCCCAATTCCTAGGAGAATGGGAATCAATCAATCTCTCTCTCTCTTTCTTTCTCTCTCTCCTGCAAGAGTCTTAAAGAAAGGAGATGTGACTAGACAGAAGGCACAGAGAGGAGGGTATGTGAGCTTTGCTCTCTGCATGTCCCCAAAGATTAACTTATTTCCTTTATCTTCTCCTTTGGGGAAGTAAAATAAAACAGGTATTAATTTTTTTTATTTCAGCATATTACGAGGGTACAAATGTTAAGGTTACATATATTGCCCTTGCCCCCCTCCCCCCTTGAGTCAGAGCTTCAAGCATGACCATCCCCCAGACGGTGCCCCTCGCATTCATTATGTATGTGTATACCCATACCCTCTTCCACCTCCCATGCCTTTTCTAAATGCTTTTCTTCTCTAATGTGTTAAGAAATAAGCAACATTCTTTCCTCCAAATACAATATCCATATGTAAAGTTAGAACCATCAACACAGCAAAAAAGACAATAAACATCATCAGTTATGACCAGTGTTGAGTAATAAGCACATCACTCATTCACCAGCAACCCACAGCAATGCACTCAACATTTCTTAAGCTTTGTCAGAGGCAAGACATTGTCTAAGGCTTTGGTGCTGCTCTGTGGTTGTTGAGGCATCATTGTTGCCTTTATATGGAGGAAGTAGCCTCTCAGTTTTTGAGGGGTGTGTGTCTGCGAGTGTGTCTGCTAAAGGGTTGGAGTTGGAGAGATTTCTTGGAGAAATTCCACTTCCATACAAACTCACACCAGCTGGTGCCCGGTGGCCATCTGAGGATGGGGTCAGGGGCTCTGCCTCTTTCTCAGAACCTGCTTGGGAAACTGACTGAATGTCAATGGCTGTCCAGGCTGTGCATGGGCTAAGAGCTAAAAGGAGCTCAAGAAATAAGCTCTCGTGTGCCCTCTGGATCTTTCTGTGGGCTGTTCTGAGCTGCTGTCTCTAAGCCTCAGATTGAACTTGGTGTCAAAGTTCTGGGTCACAGCCGCCCATTTACTAATTGTATGGCCTTGGTGAAGTCCCTTTGTCTATGAGAAAACTGAAACTCTGGAAATCTAAAGGAGGAACTAGTCAATAAGAAATCTATAGTTGTTCAGTCTTTTTAAAAAAGACTATCAACAACAAGGTTCATAGCAGCACTATTCACGATATCCAAGAGATGAAGCAACATGGTGTCCAACCACTGATGAATAGATGAGCAAAATCTGGCATATCTATACAAATGGAATATTATACAGCCCTTAAAAAGGACATTCTGACACGTGTTACCACATGGTTGATACTTGAGGCCATTATGTTAAGTGAAACAGTATCACAAAAGGACAAATACTGTATTATCCCAAGTCATTGTACCTAGAGGAGTCAGATTCACAGAGAAAGACAGTAGAATGGTTGTTCCCAGGGGCTGGGGAATTATTGTCTAATGAGTACAGAGTTTCAGTTTTGAAAGATGAAAGTGTTCTAGAAATGAATTCTGGTGATGGTTGCACAACAGTGGGGATGTACTTAATGGCACTGAACTATACACCTAAAAATGGTTGAGATAGTAAATTTTTATGTGTATTTTACCACGATAAAAAAGACTATGATCATTTTGCAGCCCTCCCTGCTCCCTTCTGTGTTTCTCTGTTTTACTGTTCCAAAGACATCAGCATTTACATAAGACAGTGTCTGATTAGTCTAGAGAATGAGAGTTGGAACTCAGGGATTCAGAGAACTTTAATGCAGATTGTTTCTAAAACTCCAAATACATAGCACATCTTATATTTTCCTGGTTAGAGCTGGAACCCATACTACTAAATGAAGTATCCCAAGAATGGAAAAACAAGCACCACATATACTCACCAGCAAACTGGTATTAACTGAGCAGCACCTAAGTGGACACATAGGTACTACAGTAATAGGGTATTGGGCACGTGGCGGGTATATACATACATAATGAGTGAGATATGCACCATCTGGGGGATGGTCATGCTGGAGACTCAGACTTGTGGGAGGAGGAAGGGAATGGGCATTTATTGAAACCTTAAAATCTGTACCCCCATAATATGCCGAAATAAAAAAAAAAGAACTGAAAGAAACTGTGAGACCGTTAAAACCATTTGATTGGTTTAAAAAAATATTATTCCTTTTTTTATTTTAATAAAAATTACCCTAACTGAAATGTTTAAATTTCATCATCTATATCCCAAGCAATATCAAGACACAGCTATCTGGAATCAGACTGCTGCCACGTTTCCTAGCATCACATTTTCAAGACAACTCGAGGTTAAAGAAGAGCTGGGAACTCACTCAAAAAGTTATTTTCTACCATGTCATTGTGGCATCACATGAAAACACCTGGAAAGGATGAAAGGGTGCAGAGAGGTGACTGGTTTGCATAAGATAAACTTCTGCTAACAAAATACAGGTAATCAAACAGGAAAATGCAAATTGCTCATTAACTTCTGAGAGTCAGTGAACCCGGCCATGAAGATTCAACCTACCAGAGAGAATCCACGTGCAGCCCTCCCATTGGCCTGCACACTGAGGACACTGGAGGGAGAAAGTGTCAAACTTCTCTCCACCCAACTCCTTCCCATGTGAGTGGGTGCTGGAGGGCAGGCCAGCCCAAGCTGGGCTTGCTTCCCCATGGCTGCAGATAACAATGCTTTCTCAAAATGACTCTACACTTTCTAGAAGTGTCCAGAAGAACCAGAGACATTGCACTCATAGGTCTGAGTGTGAGTTGTACACGGGTGTGTGTGAGGGTGTGTGTGAGTTTGCTGGCAAGAACACATGTGTGAGTGCATATGCAGAAATGTACTTCCAAATGTCTACGTGGGTGTGTGGAGTATGTATGATTATGTGTGAGCATCTGTATGCATGTGTGTGATAATTTATGTGAGAGTATGTGTACGTCTGTGAGGTGAACATGTGTGTGTGCCAGTGTTGGTAACTGCATTGTGTGAGTGCATGGAAGTATGTGTGTGTGAGTGTGTGTATATTTTTATGCATGTCTGTGTATGTGAACATGTGTTCATACTTCTCTGTATTTTTAGATTTGTGTGCAATTGTGTGTGAATGTATATGTATCAATGCATATGAATTTGTGTGCCTATCTGTGTGTGCACCTGTGTGGATGTGTGTGTAAATCTCTGTGTTTAAACATGTACATGCATCTATGTATCTGTGTGTGCATGTATGTGTGTGTATATATCTGTATGTGAGTGTGTGCACATCTGTGGATGTGTGTATATATTTGTGAGTGTGTGCATGAGTCTGGGAGAATGTGTAGATGTGTGCATATCTCTGTATTTGAACATGCACATGTGTTTGTGTGAATTTATATATATATATCTGCATGTGGATGTGTGTATGGTTGTGTGAGTGGATGTTTATGAATATATGTATAACTATGTGTGAGTATGCCCATGTGTATGCATGTGTGTATGTATATATGTGAGCATGTGTGGATATGTGTGTGAATGTCTGAGCATGTGCATGTATGCAGATGTGTACATATCTGTGTGAACATGTGCATGTGTGTGGACTGTGTGTTTATCTGTGTCTGTGTGCACGTGTGTGGATGTATGTATGTGTCTGAGTGTGTGCCTGTGTATGGATGTGTGCATGTCTGCCTGTGGGCATGTGCATGAGTGTGGATGTATGTGTTTATCTGTGTCTATGTGCATGTGTGTGGGTGTGTATATACCTGAGTGTGTGCATGTGTGTGTGTGTGTCTACCTGTAAGCATGTGCATGTGTGCATGCATGTGCACATGTGTATCCACACCAGGCACCTCTCCAGGAAGACTGTCACTATCCCCATGATGGTGCATCTCATTCAGCACAAGCACATGTAAGACTTTTTTCCCCTTTCTTTCCAGCCTGAAAGCAACTCTTGAAGTGTGACGACAGGGCTTATTTGGAGACTGTCCCCCTCCTTAGGTGAGCCCCATTTGTCCTTGTGAACAGCAGGCTGTGGACAAGACCTACAGCCCATTTGCCTCTGCTCCTGCCCTGCGGCCTTTCAGATCCATCCTCAGGTGAACACCCTGTGACAGGCCACAAGCCGGAGCCCAGTGGCCTGGGCACAGCGGTACCACATCAGGGTGCACCCGGACACCGGCCTGCACAAGAATGTTTGCCGTCACCCCAGGCTGTGGGCAGCAAATAGTTTCCACAGCTCGCCAAGGAGAAAGGTTTCATAGAAAGTTTCTGGTAGATCAGTTTTGCTGGAGTCTGTAGCTACCTTGTTCCAGAATTTACGAGCCATGTGTACTGATGCTCTTGAAAACATTAAATCAAATCCTTAGTGCTAGATCTTACTTAATCTGAAACTATAAACTTCTTAAAGCTTGTAAAACCCCTGCAATCCTAAAGAAAAAGTACTGGTTTGTTGCAGGGAAAGACGAGCCCTCCAAGCTGGCAAATGAATTGTGAGGGACACTTAGGCGCCCAACAGCCGTTTACAGGCTGGTGACTCATACTCGGGAAAGAGGCAGCCTTCTTGCTGTGTCCCTGGGGCAGGAAAATCTGTGCAGCCAGGCTGTTTCCAGGAGGGGTGGAGAGGGGACTGCGGTCGGGGTTTCCCTGGCGGGGGTGAGACCCAGGGGGACACTGCGGGGCTTGCCGCTCCCAGGCACATGTCGCTCAGGCTGGGACTCAGCAGAGCACCTCCGTGGGAGAAGCAGAAACGCTCCTGACTTCCAACTTGTAAGGAATTGGAGAAGACAATGGCGGGAGAAGGGACCAACCCTTCATCCTTGGACTTGGCACAGCCAGAGCCCAGGACTGGCACCAGCTGGCTCGGCTCTTTGCAGGGCGAGCAGCTTCAGCTGCAGGGAGATGAATTTTCTGTTGGAGCAAAACGTGTTAAAAGGAAGCAAAGTTCCAGAATATCACATTGAATGGTTGGGACTCTGCAGTATATGGCACGTGCGGAAAGGGGAAGGGTTGGCTTCACAGACCCAGAGGTTCACATCCAGCCCAGGGGACAGAGGAAGCGTGAAGCCAGCCTCTCCCCGACTCTGTGCCACCCACCTGGAGAAGGTCAGAGGTCAGCGCTTTGGAATAAAACTCCACTAGGCTCTATTTCTGCCTCCTAAAGGAAGATGGGCTTGGAGTAAGCACGCCTGGACCCTTCTTCCAGGCAAACGTGGGTTCCATCCCTCTTAGGGCCTGTGTGCTTTGCGGATCCCATTCAGACTCTGTGGGTGGGGGGATTTTGGTGCCCGTCCCATGGAGTGTCAGGTGGCATGTAGCAGGTGACACTGTGCAGCCCTGGGCCTGCGGCAGACACCAGGGGCAGCTGGCAGCTTCCCCACCAAACTCCACAAAACCTGACGTTCCTGTTGCTGCTTCTTCCCTTTTCTCCACGCACAAGATGCTAAAATAAAGGCAGAGGTGGCGCACTCAGTCACCCAAAGCCAGCACTTCACACCTGCACGCGCAGTACCACGCTGGGCGCTGACGACGGCGCCATAAAGAAGGCACATCTAGGCCTCAGGAACAAACGGCAGGATGGCCGTCTTGCTGCGCTGCAGAGTCTGAGTGACATGGACACCTAGAGGGGAGAGCAGTAACCACAAACTCCCAAGAGGTGCTCCTCGCCCCCTGTTGAGATGCCCGGACAGGGTGCAGGGCTGCATTTTCCAGAGACAGCGGCATTCTTCCCGCTGTCACTGCACAAGCTGCCCTTCTGATGTGACACTGCCATTGCTCGGTGAGAGGTGGGGCCTGTGTTCCCTCCCTCCACACCGGGGCATACCTGTGTAACTGATAGAAGGCAGTGGAAGTGATGACGAATGCCTTCAGAGGTTAGATCACAGAAGGCGTTATGTTTCCACCTGGCTGGCTCTCTCTTGGGACCTGCACCTTGGGAGCCCTTAGCTTCCAGGTAAGAAGCACGCCCATCTCCAGCAGGCCACTGTGCTGGAGAGGCCACCTGGATATAGACACACCTGGGCAGCCCCCCACTGTGTGACTCTCCCCAGTCCAGGTACCAGACAGGTACCAGACGGGCACCAGTCCAGGTACCTTCCTTCTGAGGCCCCAACATCATGCAGCAGAGATAAGTCTTCTCCACTGTGCCCTGTCTGACCCAACCCACCAGGCACCATGGGCTAAATAGGTGTCATTGTTTAAGCCACTGAGTTTTGGGGTGGCTTGTTGCAAGACCATAGTAACTGGAGCAAGCAGTGGCATAGGACATTCTCCAAGGCATGGGGGGCATTTGCACGGGGGGCTGGGCAGCGGGAGATGACCAACAGAATTGGTAAGTTTGTTCTATC